>BQNB010151935.1:0-15838 GCA_026074375.1 Tanacetum coccineum | reverse complement strand
TGTTTTGATCTATCTGAGTATTGTATTATCATCAGTTGTATTGAATGATCATTCTTTGTAATCAATCTTGTTTTTCATTCTTGTATTGTATTGAATCTGAAGTTTATAAGTGAATCAAGGGGTGGTTGGTTGGATTCACTCAATATTTGTTATAATTTCTACATGGTATCAGAGCACAAGCTTTGATCCGATGATTTGACAAATTAGGGTTTGTTCTAATTTAGGGGTTTTTTATTAGATTGTGACTTTTGAAGATCCTCTGGCGGTGAATCTTGTTTTATTGGGTATAGATTTAGTGGATCTGTAGTTAATTAGTGAAAATTGATCTTAGGGTTTTGAAACCCTAATTTTGATTTTGGTGTTTTTGTTTTCTGGGTTCATCTATACACTTGACTAAGTGAATCAAGTGTGCAGGTGATAAGATCTTGTTCTTCCGCTGCTTTATTGCTCTGTAAGTCTGTTCTGATTTCTTAAGATTTATACCATCTTGATTGAAGAGGGTGCAAACGAGTTCGGTTAACTCCTTGATCCTCTGATGAGCTGTTTTATTCTCATCGATGGTTGGTGCTAGTTTAGTTCTTTTCTAGTGAGGATAAGATTAGTAATTTGGATTTGGGTAATCCTTTGCATTTGCAGACTAGTGATTTCAATTCTAACACCATTATTTCTGTTAAACTTACTGGAACTGAAAATTATAGAGTATGGGCTGCTGTTATGAAATTGTGTTATTAATTACTACGAAATAAAACTGGTTTTCTAGATGGAACTTGTCTTAAATCCACTTATGCTAATAGTGCTCCCTTGTCTAATCAGTAGGAAAGATGCAATTCTATTGTGTTATCTTGGTTGCTTAATTCTGTATCTGAAGAATTGTTTCTTAGTTAAATTTTCTCGGTTTATGCTTATGGGGGTTTGGGATGAAATTTATGTAAAAACTTTTGATAAACTTGATGGTTCTATAACTTTTATTCATTAAAAAAATTCATAATTTCAAACAAGGTGAACTTACAGTTTCTGAATATTATCATAAGTTGAATTTATTATAGAGAGAATTTGACATTATGACCAAATTGCCTAAGTGTTCTTGTACTGCAAGGGAAGATGTTTCTAAATATAATCAATTAATCAAGCTTATGCAGTTGAGTTTGGGTAGTTTTGTGGTGGTTAAAACCTATTAATAGCAGGTCCTTTTAGATGTGAGTTCGTCCTGTTGTGAAAGATGCTGTTGCTTTTTTTTTTTAGAGATGTTTAGATTGTGATGCCATCTTCTTTTATGGTTTTGTGTACCACACTCAAGGTTAGTTTGTGGCATTAAAGCTATTCCTGGTTGAATAGTGGGTACAGAAGGTTGTGTTTTTTATATTAGTGGTGGGATGGCCTAGATTGATTGAGTGTACGTAACTTTCTTGATGTTATATAATCGTTGTTATGGGTGGATATGGGGGTCTGAGGGTGGGTGTGGTGTGGGGTGGAAGACCGGGGTGTTGTTGTTGGGTGGGAGGGTTCGGCGGGGGGAGCGGGAGGTTGGCTGGGTGGTATGGAGAGTAGGTGTTGCGGGGGTGGCGGGGGGAGACTGTGTGCGGGGGGGTGTTGGAATGTTGGTTGTGGGTTTGTAGGGGATGGTATGAGGGGGGGTTGGGGGGCGGGGGGGAAGGGGGGATGGGGCGAGTGGGGTGATGGATGGGGGTGGAGGTGGATGGGGTTGAGGGAGTAGGGTGTCATCGAGAGTCGATGGGCGGGTTGGAGGTGCGGAGGGTGGCGGGCAGGGGGGTTGGTAGATAGGGGGGCGGGTTGAGGGGGATGGGGGGGGGTAGGGTGGGCGGGGAAGAGGAGTACGAGGTTTGTGGTTCTGGATGGGGCTTGGGAGTGGAGGGCAGGGATTGGGAGTGGAGCGAGAGGGATAGAGAGGGGGGGTGGGAAGGTGTGGAGTGGGAGGGGTGGGGGTTATGAAAATGGGGGTAGGGGGTGTGAGGAGTAGCTGGGCTGGGGTGGGGGGGGGGGGAGGGGGTGTGGGGGGGGTCGGGTGTGGGGGTGGAGGTGGGTGGGGGGACAGTGGTCGGAGGAGGAGCCGGGGATGCGGGGGGTGGGGGGGTGGCCATGGGAGAGGTAGCGTGCAGGGTAGGGGGGGAGTAGTTGCGCGCGGTTGGTGTACGGGAGTGGCTTTGGAGTGGAGTCATGGGGGTTGACGGTGGATTTTATGGTTATGAGCGGGAGGAGAGGCTTAGAAGGGGGAATGGGAGATGAGAGGGGAGGAGGGGCGGGGGTGGCAAGTGGGATAGGGAGCGGTTGGGAGGAGGGGAGTTGTGGGGGGTTGTGAGGGGGTGAAATGTTATGCGGGGGGTGGGAGGGGAGTTAGTGCGTTAGGCAGGGCGAGGGGGGTGGCATGGATGGAGAGAGGTAGGTGTGGGGGGTGGGGGTATTGGAGTTAACGGAGGGGGGGAACAAGCGGGTTTGGTAGGGGTGTGGTTGTAGAGAGGTTTTTAAGGGAGGCAGGGCATGGTAGGATCGGGGGTGGGGTATGGGTGGGCAGGTAGAGTAGGAGTTGGGTGCGAGTGATGTTAGGGGGTTGGGGGGGAGTTGGTTGAGGGGGTCTTGGGAAGGTGGGAGGAGGATGGGGGCAGTGGGGTGCGGGTGAGGTAAGCTCGTAAGGGTGGAGTTGGGTGAGTGCTATCATATCTGTTAAGCTTACTAGAACTGAAATTGGCTATTAATACTAGAAATAAAACTGGTTTTCTAGATAGAACTTGTCTTAAATCCACTTATGCTAATAGTGCTCCCTTGTCTAATCAGTAGGAAAGATGCAATTCTATTGTGTTATCTTGGTTGCTTAATTCTGTATCTGAAGAATTGTTTCTTAGTTAAATTTTCTCTGATAATGCTTCTGAGGTTTGGGCTGAACTTAAAGAAACTTATGATAAACTTGATGGCTCTATAACTTTTAATCTTCTTAAAAAAATTCATAATTTCAAACAAGGTGAACTTACAGTTTCTGAATATTATCATAAGTTGAATTTATTATAGAGAGAATTTGACATTATGACCAAATTGCCTAAGTGTTCTTGTACTACAAGGGAAGATGTTTCTAAATATAATCAATTAATCAAGCTTATGCAGTTTCTTATGGGTCTTAATGATGTGTTTCAACCAATTAAAAGCATTCTTTTAGCTAGAGAGACTCTACCTGATATGAAAGATGCTTTTGCTATTATTTTCAGAGAAGAATCTCATAGAGGCATAGCCTCTTCTTCTTCTGGTTCTGTGACCACACCTTAGGTTTCTAGTCTTGTGGCTAAATCTAATTCCTGGAATAATAGTGGGAACAAGAAGTTTGATAATAACAAAAGAGTTGGGAATTCCACTAATAATAGATGACCTAACCCTAACTTGCATTGTACAAACTATGGAAAGGTTGGTCACACTGTTGACAGATGTTTTGATATTATTGGTTATCCTCCTGGGTTTAATAAGAATATTAGGCTTAAGTCTAATGGTCCTAGAACCTTTAATGCTAATTATGTTTCTTCATCTTCTGAGAAAGGTGCTTCATTATCCTCCACTAATGAACAAATGATAAAACTGATGAACCTTATCAATAAAGCACCTTCAGGAAATGTTCAGGCCAATAATAGTAACTCTATGATGTATAAAGTTACTTTGGATGGAGTATTGATTCTGGAGCCAATCAACACATGTCTATTTCCACATTAAATATGTTTGGAGTTATTGATATAACTTATTTAAACCTTACTGTAGGTCATCCTAATGGGACTCTTGCAAAAATTAAATATGTTGGAAATTTGAAACTATCTGATAAAATTGTTTTGTATGATGTGTTGGTGGTTCCAGAGTACTGTGTGAGTTTGCTTTCTGTGAATAAGCCTATCAGAGATAGCAGAATGTTTGTAGGGTTTTCTGAAACTAAATGTTTTATTTAGGATTTGCATCAAAACATAATTGTGGGGACTGGTAGTGAAAATGGTGGCCTCTATATGTTTGAATATGTCTCTCCCTTATCTTCTAATAGTCAGACTATAGGTAATCTGTCTGCTATTTGTTTCATTTCTAAATCTATGTGGCATACTAGACTTGGTCATCCATCTGATCAAGCTGTTAATATGCTTCAACAGGATCTTAATTTTACCAAAGACTCTCATGTGTCTCCTTGTGACATTTGTCACAAGGCTAAGCAAACTAGAGAGCCTTTTCCTTTCAGTGATCATCAGACCACTGAAATTGGTGAATTAATCCATTTAGATTTGTGGGGACCTTATAAGGTGATTAGTAAGGATGGTTTTAGATATTTCTTAACCATTATGGATGATTATACCAGGGCTGTTTAAATTTATCTTATAAAAACTAAAGATGAAGTATATTATCATTTTGTTAGTTACATTAATATGATTCTTAATCAGTTCAAGTGCAATATTAAAACTGTGAGATATGACAATGGTTCAGAATTTGTAAATAATAAAATGGCTGAATTGTTTAATAGTCTTGGTATAATTCATCAAACCTCTTGTGCTTACACTCCTCAGCAAAATGGAATTGCTGAAAGGAAGCACAGACACCTTCTTAATGTTGCCAAAAGTCTTTTGTTTTAAAGTGGTATTCCTTTAAATATGTGGACTGAATGTGTTTTGACTGCTGCTTATCTTATTAACAGGTTGCCTTCTTCTGTTCTTAATGGCAAATCTTCTTTTGAGCTTGTGTATGGTTTTAAACTAAAACTCTCTCATTTGAGGAGTTTTGGATGTCTTTGTTTCTCATATGTTCTTAATAATTCTGATAAGTTTTCTTCAAAGTCTGAAAAATATGTTCTTATTGGTTTCTCTACAACAAAAAAGGCTTATAAAGTTTACAGTCTTGAGTCAAAAATGATTTATTATTCTAGAGATATAAAGTTTTATGAAAACATTTTTCCTTTTAAAATGAATGATAGTCTTCAAAAAGATCAAAGTAGTTTTTCTGAGTCTTCTGATAATAATATTAATGGTCTAAACTTTTTTGATGAGAAGCATTCTGATTTCCAAACTTCTTTAAGTCCCAATGATGATGGGAGAGTGTATGATACACCCCATAATGATGACAATAATCATTCTTGCTCTAGCAATGCTGATGAGTGTGAGAATGACTTTGCAACTTCTATGGGTGAAACTTATACCTCTGAAGGCAATGTTCACAATAATTCTGAATCTCCTGCTCAAGGGAATTTGCCTCAGAACATTAGTCAAGGGCAGCCTGATATTAGAAGATCTAGTAGGGTTCCAAAGATGCTTTCTAAGTTTAATGATTATGTGGTTAACAGTAGTAAGAAGTATGGCTTAGAGAAATATGTCACTTACACTAATTTAAATACTTCAAATTATTTCCACAAATCTTAATAAATCTAGTGAACCTACTTCTTATTTTGAAGCTGTTAAAAATCCTAACCGGATTGAAGCAATGAATAATGAAATTAAAGCCTTGAATAGAAATAATACTTGGACTGTTTGTGATCTTCCTAAGGGTAGAAAGGATGTTGGTTCTAAATGGTTGTGGAAGATAAAATATAAGTCTACTGGTGAAATTGAAAGGTATAAAGCTAGAGTTGTGGCTAAGGGCTTTAGTCAGAGGGAGGGATTTGATTACTTGGAGACTTTTAGTCTTGTGGCCAAAATGTCTACTGTTAGGTGTATGTTGAATGTTGCTATTTGTAATGGCTGGGATTTATTTCAACTTGACATAAATAATGCCTTTTTTATGGTGACCTTTCTGAAGATGTTTATATGACTCTCCCTCCTGGGTTTGATACTGATAAGTCTAAAGTTTGCAAGTTAAATAAGTCCTTGTATGGACTTAAGCAAGCTCCTAGACAGTGGAATGCTAAGCTGACTCAAGCCCTTACTGAGCATGGTTTTGTGCAGTCTAAGTTTGATTATTCTTTGTTTACAAAGAACTCTGATAATGTATTCATTATCTTACTTGTATATGTGGATGATATTGTGGTCACTGGGACTAATGTGAATGAAATTGAAAAATTTAAACAATTTCTTAAGTCTAAATTTCAAATAAAAGACTTAGGAAAGTTGAAATATTTTATGGGTATTGAAGTTCTGGATAACAAAGATGGTATTTGTCTTAGTCAAAGGAAGTATTGTCTTGAGCTTTTACATGAATTTGGTCTTTTAGCTGCTAAACATGTTGACACTCCTTTACCTGAAAATGCCACTTTGAATCATACTGAATCTGATGATGATCATTTGCCGGTGAATGTTTCTAATTATCAAAGACTTGTTGGTAAGCTTATATATCTTACTAATACAAGGCCTGATATAGCATATGTAGTTCACTGCTTAAGCCAGTATATGCACTCTCCTCTTAATTCTCATTTGGATGCTGTTCTCCAGGGAGTGGTATTCAAATTAATAAGACTGGTAATCTTAAGCTTAGAGCTTATGCTGATTCTGATTGGGCTAGATGTCCTGCAACTAGAAAATATGTTTCTGCATATTGTGTTTTCTTGGGTGATTCTTTGGTTACATGGAAAAGTAAGAAGCAATCTACTTTATCCAAGTCTTCTGCTGAAGCAGAGTATAGAAGCATGGCTTCTGCAACTTGTGAAGTTATCTGGCTATCAAATTTGTTGGGTGATATGGGTGTTAAGAACCTTTTACCTGTTGTGATGTATTATGATAATAGTTCTACTTTGCAGATTGCTGCAAACCCTGTTTTTCATGAAAAATCTAAACATTTTGAAATTGATGTTCACTTAGTTAGAGAAAAAGTTTCTAGTGGTGTTATTAAAATTGAGAAAATTCATACCACTCAGCAAATTGCTGATATTCTTACTAAAGGTCTTGATATTGAGCAACACAAAATTTTGTGTGGAAAGCTTGGGATGCTGGATATGTTTAAACTGGAAAAAACTTAAGGGAGGGTGTTAAATATATCAAGTTTTTCCTGTTATGAAATACAAGGGCTGATATTGTCATTTATCATTTATCTTTCTTAACCCTAACGCTATGTTTAGTTGTGTTTGTATGTCGGTTGAATGTGCAGGGGTTAAAGTTGCCAATGGTTGATAGTTGCTGTCTATATATACCAGATGTTGCTGGTCATTGTGGATTATCATTCTCTTTCTCTTGAAAACCCTAATTTCACTCTCTCATCAAATTCTTAGTTTTCTGTTGATAGATCAATTGTTTTGATCTATCTAAGTATTGTATTATCATCAATTGTATTGATTGATCATTCTTTGTGATCAATCTTGTTTTTCGTTCTTGTATTGTATTGAATCTGAAGTTTATAAGTGAATCAAGGGGTGGTTGGTTGGATTCACTCAATATTTGTTATAATTTCTATAGTTTGGATTGATTGTGATGATGGATATTCTTTTGTGTTGTCATTTAATTGTATGTGTTTTATAAACCTATATTATATTATGTGATTGGTATTGTAATTTTTAAGCTTTATGTGTGTTTGATATTATTAAAGGTTTTATATATGTTTGGTGAGCCGAAATATTGCAATATACTCAATGAAAAACCAAGTTAATCCGGCGGTCGAACAGGTTAAACTGGTAACCCAGTGATTCGATCGGATCGATCTAGACCTGGTTTTCAAAACACCGCTTTTAAGACAATAAAACTTGTTTGATCGAGGTAAAACAAGGTTAGACTATTAGACTTGTTTTAGTAGCCTTATAAATAATAGCAAACTTTAACGATTATTTTAACCGCTTATTACCAAACAACATTTTAAAAACGCTATGGGTGTATTTACTTGGAGAAAAAATTTCAACATTTTCTATTTCTTATTTTGTAGAAAAAAAGAGGGTTTCTATCTCCATAAAATAATTAAAATTTTAGAGAACGCGTTTAGTTAGAGAAACATGCGTTTGTGTTTTCCATTTTACAAAAATAGAATTCATGTTCAAGTGTTGTTTTCTATCTCAATTCTCTATTCACTTGTGTAATATTATAAAGACATCTTCGAAACACAAAAACAAATATTTACTAACCAACTAAATTATGAAACAACTAAAATGTCTAATACGAGAAAATTAAGAATTAAAAAAGTACAATTTAACATCAAATAACATGAAAAAAATTATTCAGACGACTACAATTCGACATAAAAACAATAAATTCGTCTCTAAACACACCCACCCATGACCATATATATTTTAAGATGACCCTCGATGACCTCGAGCAACACGACGACTCGTATATTTTTCCCACAAGTCATTTGCAATTGTATTTCTCACTTGAACCATCTCATCATTTTATCTGCTTTTATACGTTTTGTACGCTTTATAGGTCTTGGTACGTTTTTTTATTCGTTTTTATAAGTTTTTGTACGTTTTTTGAAATTTTTATACGTATACGCTTTTTGTACGTTTCTTACGTTTTTATACAGTTTTGTATATTTTTTTTACCTTTTTGTACATTTTCATACGTTTTGTACATTTTCTTACGGTTTTATCCGTTTTATTTGTTTTATATGCTTTTGTACATTTGTATACGTTTTTGTACATTTTATATGGTTTTTTTACTTTTTCTGAAGTTTTTATTCGTACAAAAACGTATAAAACATACAAAAACAGAAAAAAAGGTAAGAAAATCTGAAGTTTATAAGTGAATCAAGGGGTGGTTGGTTTGGATTCACTCAATTTTTGTTATGAATTCAAAGTTTGGATTGATTGTGATGAAGGATATTCTTTGTGTTTGTCATTTAATTGATGTGTTTTATAAACCTATATTATATTATGTGATGGTATTGTAATTTTTAAGCTGATGTGTGTTTGATATTTTAAAGGTTTTATAGATGTTTTGGTGAGCCGCAATATTGCAATATACTCAATGAAAAACCATTATCCGGGGCTTCGAACAGGTTAAACAGGTAAACCCGTCGTGATTTCGATCGGGTCGATTCTCAGACCTGGTTTTCAAAACAATGCTTTTCAGACTATAAACTTGTTTGATCGAGGTAAAACACAGTTAGACTATTAGACTTGTTTTATTAGCCTTATAAATAATAGCAAACTTATAAACGATTATTTTAACCGCTTATTAGCAAACAAATTTTAAAAAACGCTATGGGTGATTTACTTGGAGAAAAAAATTTCTTCATTTTCTATTTCTTGCTTTTGTAGAAATAAAGAGGGTTTCTATCTTCCATAAAACAATTAAAAATTTTAGAGAAGCGCGTTTTAGTTAGAGAAAATACGTTTGTGTTTTCATTTTACAAAAATAGATAAACATGTTCAAGTGTAGTTATCTATCTCAATTCTGTATTCACTTGTGTAATATTATCAAGACATTTCGAAACAAAAAAAACAAATTATTTACTAACCAACTAAAATATGAAACAAACTAAAAAGTATAAATATGAAAAATTAAGAATTAAAAAAGTACAATTTACATAAATAACATGAAAATTTCTTCACCGAATACAATTCGAAATAAAATCAATAAATTGTCTCTTATAACACACCCACCTATGACCATATATATATTTTAAAATGACCCTCGATGACCTCGAGCAGCACGATGACTCGTTTATTTTTCCCACAAGCCATTTGCAATTGTATTTCTCACTTGAACCATCTCATCGTTTTTATCCGCTTTTATACGTTTTTGTATGTTTTATACGTCTTGGTACGTTTTTATCCATTTTTTATAGTTTTGTACGTTTTTGAAATATGTATAGTTTAAACACAACACACACCCACCATCACACACCACCCCCCCCCCCCACCCCACCGGGTTGCCCGCATCCCCCCCCCCTACTCTCCCACCCCCCCCCACCCCCTCCCAGGTTTTTTATACCTTTTATACGCTTTTTGTACGTTTCTTACGTTTTTATACAGTTTTGTATATTTTTTTTACCTTTTTGTACATTTTCATACGTTTTGTACATTTTCTTACGGTTTTATCCGTTTTATTTGTTTTATATGCTTTTGTACATTTGTATACGTTTTTGTACATTTTATATGGTTTTTTTTATCGCTGCTCCCTGGCGCACGCGCTCCAGATTTTTTCTGTTGTTTTTATTCGTACAAAAACGTATAAAACATACAAAAACAGAAAAAAAGGTAAGAAAACTAATGAAAACGTACACAAATGTATAAAAATGTACAAAAACGTACAAAACCATACAAAAACGTATAACACATACAAAACGTACAAAAGCGTATTAAAACATACAAAAACGGATAGAAACGTACAAAAACGGAATATATGTATGAAAACGTATAAAAACGTTCAAAAGCATATTAACCATGCGAAAACTTATAAAACGGACGAAAACGTATAAAAATGAACAAAAACGTACAAAAACGTATAAAAACGGATGGAACCGTATAAAACTATATAAGAACGTAAAAACACATAAAACAGATAACTACCTATGGACGAATAAATCAAAATCCAAATATTGACGAAACTGATTTTTAAAATTAATTTTTATAAATTTTAATCGTTTCTCTTATCGATTTCTCTGTGTTACCAAACACAAGAGTTTAGGAAAATTCTCTATCAAATGCCAATATTACAATATAACCAAATGAAAAACCAAGTTAACTTAGCAGTCGAATATGTTGAACCGATAACCCAGTGACCCGACCTGGTCTATTCTAGACTTGGTTTTTAAAACATTGCTTTTGAGACTATAAAACTTGTTTGATTGAGGTAAAACTAGGTTATACTTTTAGGCTTGTTTTAGTAGCCTTATAAATAATAGTAGTGTTGAAATTTTAATGATTATTTTAACCGTTTATTACCAAACAACATTTTAAAAATGCTAAGGTTGTGTTTATTTGGAAAAAAATTTCTTCATTTCTTATTTCTTGTTTTGTAGAAAAAATGAGGGAGTTTTTATCTCCATAAAACAATTAAAAATTTAGAGAACACGTTTAGTTAGAGAAACATGCGTTTGTGTCTTTCATTTTGCAAAACTAGAAAACACGTTTAAGTGTTGTTGTTTTCTTTCTCAATTCTCTATTCACTTTTATAATATTATAAAGACATTCTCGAAACACAAAAACAAATATTATAAACTAACCAACTATATTATGAAACAACTAAAAAAAGTCTAATACGAGAAAATAAAAAATTAAAAAAATTACAATTTAACATCAAATAAAATGAAAAATTCTTCAAACGACTACAATTTGACATAAAACAATAAATTCGTCTTTTAACACACCCACCCATGACCATATATATTTTATGATCACCCTCGAGCACCTTGAACAACACGACGACTCAGATATTTTTCCCACAAGTCATTTGCAATTGTATTTCTCACATGAACCATCTCATCGTTTTTATCTATTTTTATACGTCTTTGTACATTTTGTGTACGTTTTTGTATGTTTTATCCGTTTTTATAAAATTTTGTACGTTTTTGTACTTTTATACGTTTTTATACGTTTTCTTACGTTTTTATCCGTTTTTTTATGCTTTATACGCATTTTTTACATTTTTCTTATACGTGTTTGTACGTTTTGGTACATTTTCATACATTTTGTACTTTTTATACGTCTTTATATGTTTTGCACGTTTTCTTACGCTTTATCTGTTTTTATATGTTTTTGTACATTTGTATACATTTTTATACGTTTTTGTTCATTTTTATACATTTTTGTACGTTATATCCGTACAAAAACGTAAGAAAACTAATGAAAACATACACAAACGTATAAAGATATATAAAAACGTACAAAAGCGTACAAAACATACAACACGTACAAAAATGGATAAAAACGTACAAAAAACGGATAAAAACGTATAAAAACGTTCAAAAGCATATAAAACATACGAAAACTTATAAAAACGGACGAAAACGTATAAAAACGGACGAAAGTGTATAAAAATGTATAGAAACATACAAAAACATATAAAACGGATAAAAACGTATAAAATCGTAAAAAAACGTATAAAACCATACAAAAACGTATAAAAATAGATAATAACGTACGAAAACGTATAAAAACGAATAAAAACGTATAAAACGTATAAAATGGATAAAAAGTACAAAAAACGTATAAAAACGGATGAAAACATATATACCAAAAATATTTCGTTAGTTGGTTATGTCTTATGTATTATGAATCACTTTGGTTAGTACATAGAGCATTTTTGTGTCACACCCCGCCAAGGACGGAAACGCGAGGCGTAATAAGATAGGCATCATCACAACACATTGATGTCAACAATAAAGAATGTCTAAAATGCATTATATTAAAAGCAAGTGTTATGACGATACCAAACACAAGAGAGGTCTTGTATTAAGGTTAATCGCATACACAAAATACATATACTTGAAAATAAAATCCGAAATAAATGTCATCATAAAACAAAACAACCAAAGTACGAAATTAAGAATCGAAGACTCCAGAAAAGAAGACTCCATAATTCAATTCCTATGGTCTTTCTAGCCAAGCTTCTTAACTTCACTTTCCACATGATGCTCACCTAAAAATAATGCTTAAAACGTCAACAAATATGTTGGTGAGAGTCATAGGTTTTAGATACACAATTATACTCGTTTCACTGTAATAAACAAAATAAGGTAGGACAATAATGAACTATCATGCCCCTATGCTAGCATGCAACAAAATCAAATCAACACATTCACACACTAGGTAGGCGTACCCATCCGATCCCATAAACATATCTAAAACTGGGTAGGCGTACCCCTCCGATCCATAATCTCATCCAATATTGGGTAGGCGTACCCCTCCGATCCCATGGTACCATAATCAACACTAAGTAGGCGTACTCATTCGATCCCAAATCGATGCCATAAGTATCACTGAGTAGGCGTACTCATCCGATCCCAATCAATATCACAAATCACACTGAGTAGGCGTACTCATCCGATCCCAATCAATATCAACATGTAACACATAGTCATATAATAGTCATGTAATGTCCATAGGCAATTAAAACACATAATCACAGCAATGAAACATTTCAAAACATTTGCATCATTTCCATCCCAATATAAAAACGGAAAAATGGGACTATAAAACTCACCTGATGCACAACTACTTCATAAATTCCTCGCAATCAACTAAACACAAATAAAACACGTGTTACACGCGATTAGGCTAAACGCCCAAGCCAATGTAACAATCAATTGATGGACTATTATGACTATATTATGATTATAAACCCTTTACCACACTTACCATACCTTACTTATACCCTAATACCCTTAATCCATTTATTTGAGTTTTCTAGTTTTTTGGCAGAATTTTACAGTCACTTCATGACTACAAATAAAATACTAAATCATCAAATTGCCTTTCCCTACTGCATTCCCTACCTTCCCAATGGGTTATTGATGACATCAAATAACATCATCTTATTAGCATCATTTATCCTGCATTTTATAAACCATTTGATATAATTATTGCATGAATTGGTACTTAATTGTTTATATTTGTTATTTGCAGTAATTATCGAGTAGCTGGCAAAACATGAAGAAAAAGACGTGTTTTGAAGCATAAACGAAGAGTTTCAGTAAGTCGCTGATTCTGACATCAATACGCCGTATCATTATAGAAGCATACGCCATATCTAAAGACTTTGAAGAACTCAAGACCATTGCCTGACTTTGAAGAATACACCATTGATACGCCGTATCGACCAATTTTCAGAGTCTATAAATACCAAACCCTAAATACGACTTTAGGTATGCTTTTAACCACCAAGTTCGATTTCCAGAAGATCTAAGAAGCCGAAAAGGTCCTGCAAAGTGCTCCAATCGATGGGAAAACTCTTGTAATTATTTACACTCTATATACGCGTTCGGTTAGCATAATCTTTCGTTACTTTAATCGTTCATCTATGAATTTGTGTATTGTTACAATGACTATCGGCTAATACCTTTAGGTATTAGCCATGTTTATGATAATATAATGTTTGGTTTGTTGATCTCGAATGCTTAATTCATCGTTGCTTTTTGATTATGTTTTTCAATTTATACTCATTTACGTCCTTAATTATGCGACCTATCATTCAACTGGGTCTAGTCCTACATATTTAATGCGCTGCAACTTCGATGTTGTGTGGGCGTAGGCTAAGAGTCCGGGACAACTCTCCATATTTGCAAGTAAGTTAGTAAAGTCCCGATGGGCTAGGGTTTAATATATTAATCCCTTAAGATAGATTATAACCAACAAATAAAATACTTTATGCGGATGCGTTTCATTGTGACATGATTCAACGCGTTTAGGTCTTAGGAAGAAGTACCGTCTAAGTCTAGGAATGATATAACCCTCTAGATAAGTCATTCATTGCACTAAATAAACAAACCATCATTCTATTTAATTAAACATGGCTAATATTGGTTTCCTTACATAAGGCTTGACCGCTTCTTTATCTTTTGTTTATCAACTTGTGTGTGTTAATTGTCATCAAAACCTTAGTTTAGATAATCCAAACTCGTGCTAGTCTCTTAGGCTGAAACCCCCCTTATCATTAGTTTAGGTTAAACTTAGGTTTGCATAAATTAGATTAATTTAACTAAAATACTGATAAATTAGGTATTAACGCTCTCGCCCTTAGAGATCGACACCCTACTTACCAACGAAGCTACATCTTGACAGGGTACACTGCCCGTTAAAGTGTTATTTTTAGGTATAGTCGGCATAAAATAAATAGTAAAACTTGATACATAAATAACACCTACACAACAACACATCAGTTATGAACTACTGTGATTTTTTAGAAAAAATAATATCGAGTCTAACTATTTTATAAAAATTCAACATCACAAAGTACTCAAATTCGGACCTGATTGGACCACCCAAAAGTTTGACTTGACCAGACCCATTTAGACACTTGGGAAAAATCTACAATAATTCTAAAAATTCATAGACATCATGAAATTGCTATAGTAGCAATCCCATCAATTAAAAAGACATTTTGATATGGTTTTTGACCTCACAATCACAACCCAGAATCTTCCCCTAAAACTCAGTTTTGACAACGAATCTTGTAAAATTATTTTAACTGACTTCCACTCACTTTTAATTCATGAAACCACTTGGGTTGGAAAGTAGGATCTTTGTAGTTAATTTTAGGCTCAAGAAAATCAATAAAAGCTTTCCGTATGACCAAGTTATGATACTTACAAGTTGACCTAAAAATCTGCCTAGTTTTAATTTTGAATTTAACAGCAACTAAACCTAACCAAACACATCCAAACACTATTAATTACATCCTTATTGATTATTAATGATCATCTTAATATGTTTACTGAATTTTAATGAAACCTTAATTTCACCAATTAAAAAGTTACAATTAATTGAATTAAAAGAACAGATTAAATAAGGGTTATACGAAAAACCTTTTAACTTGAAAGCACACGATCTTAAACTCTAAATTTTCTTCAAAATTTTTGATGGTTTCCTGATAAATGTCGACACAAAGGAGAGGGGAGAGAAAAACTGATTTAGGATTTGGGATATAATGGGTATTTATACTAGTTTTAAGATAAATATCAAAAAGATTTGTTTCCTTATCAAACTTGGACTCTTTCTTTTTCCTTCTTTTTTTAGCCGATCCAACAAACACCCCTTTTAAATTATATTTTTTATAAATTCTTTATAAAAATTCACCTATTTATTATTTATATAAAAATATTTTTTTTAATTTTTTTTCTTTTACACTTCTACTAAACTATTTATTACATATTCACTTTAAACCCTTAAATAAATACAAAACTTAAATTAAAAACACTTATACTACTTATTAATTTTTTTCTAAGCTGTATTTATTTATTACAACCTAATTAAATTATAAAACAAATTATTATATCTTGACTTACTAAATAATCTCATCCC
>BQNB010151934.1:0-15838 GCA_026074375.1 Tanacetum coccineum | reverse complement strand
TACCATATAGTATTATATATATATACTATTGTACCAACGAATCAATTTTTGGCGTCGCTGTCGGGGAGGAATATATACGATTGTCGTTTCAACGTTTGACAATTAATGCTTTGAAAATCTTTCCTTGTGAAGTTATTTTCTTTATTAAAAATATAAAAATATAAAAATACAAAAATATTTTTTATTTCTTTTTATTTAAGATAAAGAAAAAATCAAAAAAATATATTGTCCTTAATAAATAATAAAAATCATCATTAATATAATGCTATCAACTTGAGCATTATCATAATAAGTTCCTAAACCAAAGATTCAAAACTTGCATTTGTTTCACTTGTGAAGTACGGCTCACCTTTAATTGATTAACAAACTAAAAGAGGGGTATAAGGAGGGTTGTTCCGAGGAACTACAACCCTAAAGGAGAAGGTTTTTATTTGCTTCACGCTTTCCCGCTCCTCCGCTCCTTTGTGCTTTTTTCATTTAGAGAGCTACCGTGAAGCAAATTGATTATTGGTTTAAGTTATTCGGTCTCATTTTCTCTATTAAAATAAATTATGAATCAATTGTTGAAAACCAAAAAAAAAATAAAAAAATTAATTAGTATAATTTCTCTTTTTATATTTCTTTTTAGTGCATGAGCACTCGATCTTCTACAAGGAATCTCTTTCCACCTCTCGAAGATCCCGAACGTACCATTCAAAGAAGAACTCGCGTTGATCCTAATCTTTTGAACAATTTTGAAGAAGTCAATATGGCCGCTAACGAAAATGGTGATGACGGACCACCTCCCGCGGGAGCCGGTTTACCCGTTCCCGATATCCAAAATAAGCTACATAGCATATAAATATTTTTCAACCATCACAATCACGATAATAAAACTACGAAAACCTTATCCTCTTTTATACCCATTCGAACCCAAACGCATCCCTTTGTATCCTTTCATAAAATTTTCGTGTTCGATTTTTAACAAACGCAGCGTACAACTAGCTTCTATGCATCATTTAACACAAAAAGTACAAGTTAAATCAAAATTTAGAAAACTTACAAAGAGGGTTTTCAAAAGCAAGAACGAACGCGAACCGACTACCCAAACGTAGTATAAACAATAACCCGGACACTAAAATCAACCCACGAATCCGCAAATCTTTATGTTTTTGATCAAAGATTGAAAAATTATAAGTGTGCGTGTGTGTGTTTATTCGGACGAACCAAGAGAGCAAAAAGAAAAAGTGTGTGTATTTTGATTTTCAAATACATTTGTACTATGGTTAGACCACCTAGCAAAAAAACAAACCACCTTGTCCCCTTTGTCTTGTTCGACCGGTTAGAGTATCATAGGAGGGTCTCAGGATGTCATTTTTGTGTCGGGTTCACTTAAAACTTAAAAACCTCGATCGTAAAATATTTTCCGAAGACATTTAGCATTTTATTCACTTTAAAAATACTTTTCCAATAACTTAGAGTATTTACACGACTCATTTCCACATTATAACTTCCCAAAAATCATTTTGAACATTATCGGACGTGTCGGGACTCGTTTTCGGCATTTCACGGGTCAAACCACCCAGAACATAATCAATATAATAATACCCTCTAAAAAGGATTATTATGCACCATAATACCATAAATCACCTCAATCACATAAATCACCACCGTCAACACGGTACTTGTTCTAACATAAAATGACAAAAGTCAAATAGTCAAAAGACTAAATTAGAACATTCAAACTCACAAAAGGGGCAAAGGTTACACCTTTATCAACCTTTCGGTATTATTCTCTTTATCAACGACAACCACTCGGCATGTTGACCTCTAACTATCTTTCGGTATGATTCCCTTCATCAATGCACTTGATGGAACCGCGTTAAGGACGTCGTGTATGAGGTCACACGGTCGTTGTGTCATCCGTTCAGTAATGGGTGGTTCGGTATGATTTCTTCCTGAGTGGTTCATTTGGTCCCACATGAATTAAGTAACATCCAAAAATTATTGCTGGCTCTTTCTTGCTTGACACGTGTAGTTAGACCCGATCTTATTTTGAATAACTAAGGTGGTAACCACTGGTTAAATTTTGTTATATATATATACTTGAAATACTTTTATTATTTCTTTCTCTTGGGGTTTTGCTCAATCAGTCTTCCTAGACTTATTTATATTCACTTTGACAACTTGACTTATATATGTATAATATACCAATATCAACATTGTTTAATATTTTAACATATCTTCGAGTTATAATATATAAGAATAGATAGATAAAAATAAAAGACGCATGACCACGTTTGAGCTTGGACTTCTTACGCTCAATCTATTAAACTATTTGTACGATGAGCTCTGAAATAGTAAAACCCGCTGGTCGCTAAAGTCCACGGCTTTCCTCTGGCCACTTCCCGTGTGGAACCTTACACAAATGTATTTTATTACTAAGCAAAAATGGGTCCGTGCGATGACCTATTAGCGTCTTTTGGCCGACCCCACTGACATACGGCTCCATTCTTTCATCTTTGTGTTACTTCTTTAAATCCCGGTATCTGGATTAATCCTATATCTCTCGGCTAACCGAGCTCCTTTCAGTAGTCCGTCATGCGTATTGGTATGCCTTTCGATATGCCTTTTGGTAGTCCATCATATATATCGACATGCCTTTTTGTAGTCTAATCCATTACCTTAAGCCCCGACCTACCTCTTACTCGTGCTTGGCCCTTTTCAGCGGGAATTGTTGGTACAACGATTGCCTCCGCATTTCCCTCGGTGGGTGCACGGAGCAATTCTGCCATAGTACGTGTATCGGCCATCGTAACTACGGGTTTTTCAACAATAGTCGGATCGACTTGTTGTTGGGAACGTTTTTATTGCGACGTCTTCTAGGAGTTGTTGATGGTTCGACAACTGGACCTGAAGAACGAGTGTGCATGCACTAAAAACAAATCTTTTATTAAAAATTAGACACAAAAATTCTTTTTGGCAACCGAAAGTCAAAGGTGCACGGTAACTCTCTAGAAAAACGCACAAAGAAGCGGAGGAGCGGGTATGCGCGAAGCGTTTTAAAAACCTTCTCCTTTCGGATCGAAGTTCGTAGGATCAACCCTCCTTATACCTCTCTTATAGTTTGTAATCCTAAAGGTGAGCCGATTTAACAATTGACAACTCGATTTCTTTTGTTGGTTTTTTATTTTTTTGGATTTTTGATTACTTTATACTATTTTTGTATTTTTTTTTATATAAAAATATTTACAAAAACAAGTATAACTTCCGAGGAAGGATCTTCAAAAAACAATCTTCAAACGATAACTTAAAATTCGTAACACAGCCTCCCCGGCAACGGCGCCAAAAATTGATCGTTGTCAATAGTATATATATATATATATATATATATAATATAGGTGAATCGGCAAACAAACCAACTCACAAATAAAATATAATTCGAAGTATTGACTTCGAAAGTTAACCCCTGCTTGTCGTTTCCCGGGTCGTTTTTGTTCCTGACGAGGCGTGAATTGAACTTCGAGTTGACGTTTGTAATCGGGATTTTGAATAGATTAAGATTTTTGATTTTGTTTCTAATTCTACAAATATAAATGCAAAAACCAAGCAAAGAAAAGCAACAATTAAAGCAAACACAAATTAAGGACGAAAAACGTTAACGGGATTTAAATAACGAACCCTAAAAACCTAAAACTTCAAATTTTAACCCTAGAAAAGCAAATTTAATTTTTAAGAGTCCTAAATGATAAAAGAAAATTTTAGAAAAAAGAATTATATTTTTTTGACTTTTATTTAATTTATTATGAATTAAAAACACTTTTAATCTAAATTAAATATTAAAAATACTAAACTAATTATTAAAATTCTAGAAAAATGCAGGAAAATACTTTAAGCTATAAAGAATGCAAGAAAAATAAGAAGTTTGAAAATCAGCTTATAAATAAGCTGTTAATAAGCAGATAAGCTTATAATCTAAAACTGCCAAATGCCCTTAATAAATAAATGTTGCAAGTATAAAACGAAAAAGACCCAAGGGCATTGTGGTAGTGGGTGTTGGTGTTAAATACGTGTGTGAGTGAAGCTAAGGTCGCAGGTTCGAGTCCTGGACCTTGGTTTTTGTAAAACTTTTTTTATTTTTCTTTTTAAACAAAACTTTTAATAAGCTAAAATAAGACTTTTTTTGTAAAAGGACTTTTTATAAAAAAAAACTCAAATAAGCTGGAAAAGAGCTTATAAATGTGACAGATTGCTAAAAAGAACTTATGAGCTTTTTACTAAGCACAACCTTGCACAAAAGCTACTAAAAGCTTAGCCAAGGCCAAATAAGCTTATAAAAGCTTTGACCTAACCTAATAAGCAATCCTAAACAAGAACTTAGCAAAACCAATAAGTAATAAGCTCAGATTCTCAAATAAGCTTTTTGATAAAAACTAAGGACAAACAGCCTAAAGGGCACTTTTTGAGCTAAATTTTAAGCTAGTAAACCAAAAAGCTAATCCTTAAATCCTTAAAACAGATAAAACTACTTCTATGGGCTACTTGGAACACCAACTTTTAGACATTTTGAACTAATAAAAAGCTAATTACGACCTTCTGAATTAAGCTGTTCACACTGAAACTATGTTTTTGGATTTTTAAGGATCTTGAAAGAAAAAGGAGCAAACTGCAGCCCTAGTTTTAAGCTAGAAAAAGTTCATCAAATATCAAAATAAGCTTAAACAGATTAAGCTTGACTTGAAAACTGCTTATGCTATGAGAATTAGGACCTAAAACACCCTCTAGCTTATCTAAATCTGCCCTTGAAAAGTAGTTTTTAAACTTTTAACTTTAAATCATTAAGTATGACAGATTGGAGCTTAAAGGTTCAAATGACATTTGCAAACTTATGGGCTCTATTTTGATACAAATATAGATCAAACACAAGCACAAACTTCTACTAAAACTCAGCTTATAAAGACCTTAGCCTATAAGCTGATTCCAAAAACTTTAGGCCCACAGATTCAAGTATATGAAAGATTTTACCTTAAAAATAAGTTTTAGGCTTTAAAAACTTTTGAAAGCTAACTAGAACCTCTTAAATTTAATCCACAAAACTAAGCTTTGGGTCAAAAATGACTCAAACAGCACTAACATGGGTTAGTGCTGTTAATTCCAAACACCCCTTTAAGTTTCAAAAATACACTAAACCTTAAAAACAGAATAATTAAGCTATGATTTCAAAAAGACAGATGATTAACTAGTTATTATAGGCTCTAATGAACATTAATCAACCAGTAATAAGCACTTGACAATAAGCAATCCAAAATAAGCTATTTTGGGCTTTTGAGACAGATTTAGAGAAATCACAATTAAATCACTTTTAAACTATAACATAAGCATGGAAATCATTCATTAAGACAAAATAAGCAGAAATAAGCAATAACAAGAAAGAAATGAGCACTA
The DNA here is from genome assembly GCA_026074375.1 of Tanacetum coccineum. Classification (NCBI taxonomy): domain Eukaryota; kingdom Viridiplantae; phylum Streptophyta; class Magnoliopsida; order Asterales; family Asteraceae; genus Tanacetum; species Tanacetum coccineum. Next base: position 10,414 of record BQNB010151934.1, on the reverse strand, counting down.
GAATAAGCAGAACAGTAAATAAGCTATAAAATGAAAAAGTGAAAAACTTACAAGACTATTTGTTCTAAACAAAGGCTTAAGAGCTTTTAAGAGCTTATTTGCTTATGCTGTAAACCCAATAAGCCCATCCCTTTTTGGCTTATCATCCAGATGCTTAATAAACATGGAACAGTAACAAAAGAACTTGACTTTTATTGAATAAAATTGAGGTTACAAATGCTTGGAACTTAGAAGTGCTTATAAAAAGCTTAAAAACAAGAATTTAAACATAGAACAATACTAGAAAAATGCTGGAATAATAAGATATGACAATGATCGAATTCCTCCCCTATTTATAGGGGAGTCTTGTGCAATTCATGAAGAAAGACAGCCAACCATCTTCAATGCCTTCCAATCATTCCTATAATTGCCTTAGGAAAGTCTCAATCACCAATTAAAACCGTATCTTCAATTCTTTGACTTTTCCTTTATTCCTGCCGTGTCAATTCAGCCAATAGGGAAGCTTGAGAGTGCCACGTGGGCTGGGAGTGTGCCAGCATGTGTAGGAATGTGTTGTGAAGGTTTCGAGCCAAGGGGGAAAGGGTCTGGGGTTGGTTTTGACCTTTCCCGCCAAATTCAGGTTTTATTTATTATATTTTAAAATTTAGGATAAAGGGTAACGGTGGTTAGTGTTAGGGACTAACGGTGTAATTTGTTTTAGGGACTGGTGGTGTTAGTCCCTAAGGACTAACGGTGTAAATAGGTTAAGGAGGTTATGGTTAAATTGGTTTGGTGGGCTGATTCGTTGTATGGCATACACTTATATAGCAACCCTAATACAGATCCTAACCGAATGCCCTTGACCAAGGCAAAAGGTCAAATTCCACAAAAGGATAAAATACACAAGATAGAATCAATGATAAAAAGATTCCGGAAGAGATATTCCCGGGTCGTATGTCCCAACGAGGCTGCAATTGAAGGTAATCCTGGTTTGATGAGAAATTGAATGATGGAGAATATTTAGATATGATGGAAACACTGATATAATTACAACTAAATTAATTGAAGAAAACCTAATTTAATCTACGGGAAAACAAGCAAAGGAAATGGGGATCTTAAAAATCTACGGGAATCAGAAATAGTTAATATGGATAGAACTTAAACTACGGGAAGCATAATTAATTATTGGGAAATCCTAAAATTAAATCTAAATTAAATACGGGGAACAGAATTAGGTATCGGGAAACCTAAATACTAAAAATTAAGAAAATAAATGCTAAATTAAATTAAAAATCAAAATTAAATTCTAATTAACTTAATTTGAAAAATAAAAAAAACTAGAATAAAAACGGAGGTCGTTTGAATGCTAAACGAAAAGAAACGGTAAAACGCACTCGATAAAACGGGACTAAGACTGAAATTTATGAAAAATTAGACCTATACTAAATATTATATTTTTCCTAGACACAAAATGACAAAAGAAAATTTTATAAAAAAGAAAAATATTTTTTTATTAATTTTCTGATTTTTTATGAGTTTTTAAAGATTTATAACTAATTAAAACTAAGAAAATAGAAAAAGACAAAAAATAAAAGTTATAAAAATTCTGAAAAAATAAAACTAAGTAAAGAAAAATCTAACAATTCTAAAAATATAAAAATCCCTAAAAGTTACTGTTTATATTAAAAGTAATTAAACTTATTAATTTAAACCCTAATTTAATTAATTAAATAAAATTAAACTAACAAAAGTTACAACTAGGGACTAACAGGGCAAACCTATAAGGACTAACGGGGTAACAATTATCTAACTGTAGGTACTAACAATTATAACTATAAAAGACAAAATTACACAAACAGTCCCTGGAGTGGACCCCGATGTGCAAAGTAGGTCCAAAGGGCTTATTAGCTAAAAGTCAAAGAAGGAAAGTTATAGAGGGGCTTTAGCTTATCATTTTCTAAAAAAGGGGCACGGAAGCTAGCTAAAAACCTGTCCTGGGTGGGGTTTGGCGTACCCCGTCGAAATGTGTAGTTAGTGTCTATAAGAAAGCGCTTGTACTTTATATCTCCCGCGTGTTGTTCACAAAGGAAGAACCCATGTGCTAGTCACTTAACGATTATATCCCTTGCGTGTTGTTCATAAAGGAAAAACCCAAGTGTTATTCACCGAACGATTATATCCTCTGCTTGATGTTCACAAAGGAAGATCATAGGTGCTATTCACCAAACGGTTGTATCCCTTGCATGTTGTTCACAAAGGAAGAATCCATGTACTATTCACCGAACGGTTATAAAAAAACCAAAACAAAAAAACAAATCCTTAACACACCTTAAAATAACATGTCTTAGGTGTACTATGAAAATTTTGAGTAATTTTTAAAGGTGTCTAGCCTATGCAAAAAGGCTTCCTCATACTGTCTCATCAGATCTAAGAGCTGATGGACCAGTCCGTGTACATCAAGCATTTAGGGATCAAGTCCTTTGAGTTAGACTATAAAATTACAGCACACTGAAGTTAACATATTAAACTACTTCCTAATCGAAAATCCTATTTTTCATGAATTTTAAAGAGAGATATGGCCATACAAAGTTGGTTTACGAAATATCTCCATTCGTGGTAGATTTACACTTTGTCATCCAACCACAGTTTGAAGGCCCAAATCTTAATATTTTTGCATTAGACCCATTGGGATTAAGAGATAAATCGAAGACGTAAATTCTAGGAGAAAGATAACCACTTGAGGTTGAGTAATGAGGGAGATATGGCTTTTCAAATTCGGCCTAAATATTCTGACAGAATATGTCTAAATCTTCCACTCACCAAAAGTGCTTGCTTTTCCCCACAAACATAAATAAAAAACGCGTTTAAGTCAGTTCTATACTCGAGTACCTCACATTTGCATATACTTTTACGTCACATCTTAGACTTAGTATTAGAAGCTAAGTAGTGATCTACTAGGAGTATGAACTAGTGTACTTAGATTTCACACGGTACGTGAAACTTCCTAACTATCGGTTAAAACGCCAAACACAAATTTCATAGCTTTTTTTCTAGAACGTATATGCAATAAATATAAATATATTCATCCTTAATCATAATAATAACAACAACAAAATAAGATGAACTTAAATTACTACTAGTTTTGTGAACCTTAAACAATCTTTAATTTTATCCAAGCCTACTAGCAATTTAAGTGTTACACTCTTAAAAAAATGATTTTATAAAACTTCAAATTATAATAAACATCACCACCCAAATAAGCCACTTAAAATGTATTTATTTTATGTCAAAAATTAGCCAACACATCTTTATACTCCTAAGTCCCAACACACACATCCATCATTTCTTTCATTCCTACACTCCAACTCACTCTCCCCTTCTCTCTCTAACTTCTCTCTAAAATATCACCATCTTTTTTTAAGTTTTTACAGCCCATAAACCACAAAATTTTAAGGGGTTTAAATGTAATTTTGAAAGGTAATCATCTTACCAAGGTGTTGCGTTCATTCCTTATTGTACTTAGCTTGTTTTCATATATGTTTTTAGTGTTTTCACCTTTTATTTTGTGTCCAAAGGCTTGTTTTTGCTATAAAACCTTCATGCATCTTAATGTTGCTAGATTATTCACCATGGTATGTTTCATGTACAAAAAAGGTGATAATCCATGATCCAACCTATATTAAGATCAAGAGGTGAACTTTTGAAAGTTTTAGCTAGCATACAAGTGGATTTTGGCAACTTTTACTTCAAAAACTCTTAAGATTTATATATAAAACACTTTTAGATAATCAAAAACACTTTTAAGAGTTGTTCAAATGAATTGTTGTTTGGTGCGGCGGAATCACAAGGTGCGACAGCTCAGGCTCCAAAGCATAAGTTAAAAGATCACCCCAACCATAGACATTAAAAGTAGTACAAATTACAACATGTTTTGAACAATAATCCAAAAGAAACGATATGTTTTAGAAAACATTTCCAAAAAATAAACCATTGTTTGAAACTACAAAATATGAAATGTAGCCATACATGCTTTGTAACACCCCCAAAGTATTGCAACGGAAAAATAACCGGGGGCGTTACTACATAATACAAAAACACAAGATAAAAAGAACGATCTCTATACGAGTCATTTAAAACAGTCTCGTTGATACATAAAAATTAAATAAGTTTTAAACAAAGCAGTCCCATAAGTTTAGCGTCAAAGTAAAAAGTATAAGTTGGATACAAAAGAATGAGAATAATTTAGTGCAATTAAAATCCCAAGTAATGTAGCAATGATGATGATGTGGACTCCAATGCACTTCATAAATGTCCTTACGAGTTAAGCACCCTAGAATACATGCTTAAAAATGTCAACAATAATGTTGGTGAGTTCATAGGTTTAAGTAAATATTAAGTGTGAACCGCAAGATTTCAAAGTGTATAAATATTGTAATACATACAATATTACAAAAAGTAATTATGATTGCACTAAACTCATGACACCGAAGCTAAACAAAATGCATGGTAAGTTGCCAGATTAGGTGTCCAACCCTAGACCACCTAAAGTTCCGACATGGTATACGTATGTTTGATCGGTACCTCTGATTCAAGTAAGTGCTACCTATCCGGACGGGGACGTTAATACTAATAGATCTCTTTATAACACTCGCGCTTACAATAAGTAATTAACGGTTCATGATAGTGGGCATAGTGGGTTATCGATACTTTGGCTCATCCATAATCATTTAAAATCTACTTGCGTCCAAAAGTAAAACAAGCAATGTATCTCACCCCGAGATCTACAAAACAGTTATAAAACAAGTTAAAGCGATGCTATAAACTCACATTTAGAAATGTGATGATTCAGAAAATAATCAACAAGAGAAAATATGCAACGATTCCAACACGCAACCTAATTAATAACAGGACGCTTTAGACTTATGCAAATGAAGTGAAATGATTTATATTACGTTTTTACAACTTTATACCACCAATACATGTTTGCGTTTAAGTTTTATAAGTCAAAACATGGTTTATGTCAAAAGTTTAAAAATTACATTTTTAGTTTATAATACTCGAAAAATGTCCATTTTTTTCAACTTTGGCAACACGTAACTCACTCGTTTCTTAACATTTTTGCCCAAACCCGAGTCGTATAAAAAGTATTTAAAGAACACTACAACAATTCCTATTGACCTTACATCTCATTTGGCCTTTAAAACACCCAAAAACTACTTTAAAGTGACTAGTTCAACCTATTTTTCAAAGAAAAACAATGTTGTTAAGTTGTAAAAAATAAATTTTACTTAACTTTGAAAGGCCGTAACTTCTTTATTACTTAACTTCAGGACTCATTTTTGTACATTCTGTAAACTAGAGTCCGAGGACTACAAAAAGCTTCTTGTGACATTTTTACCAGTTTTGGACTCTAAACGATTCATAAACAGACGTGAAGTTACTACATCAAGCAACATTTCGACATTTAGAAAAATATACAGTTTTCCCAACAAATTAGTTTTTGTACGATTTTCAAAAGGGGATAACTTCTTCGTTTTAAGACTGATTTTAGTGATTCAAGCGGACACGCGAATGTTATAACGACTACTATCTATGACACAAACCCATTGTTTCAATATTCGAATCCTTGTTACCCAGAATTAGCCTAAAGGGCAGCCCCTCCTCCATATACTATTTCCTAGTTTTTCATCACTTTTCGCCAACAAATTTTAGCAATTCCATACTAATCCTAATCCCTTCCACAAATTTTCATCAAAAACACATCTAAGAACATACTAACATATTTTACCATCAAGATTATACTAGAAATCAAACATAACATATTGCATGAACATAAAACCATATATATAAACTTTTTATATCTTTTTAAAAGAACAGTTTTGCACAAACAATATGTGGTGATATTTTGAAAGAAAAATGTATACATGAATGAAATATGCAAGAAAATGAAACGAAATAAAGATGATGCTTATAAGATGATTAGAAGATGGGATAAACTTAGATCTACATTAAAACCCTAGATCTTGCAAATACCCAAAACGTTTTATGAAACCCAAACTTTGAAAGCATAGCTAAATCTTTGAATAAACCCTTGCAAATGCCTGGAACTACCTTAGATCAACACCCGTTAACCCTTGTTTCCTTTGAAAAATACTTGTAAAATTTTTAGAACCCTAAACCTATATAATATTTTGAGCCAAGAGCTTTTTAAGAGGGGGAAGGGAATAATTCTTTTTGTGAAGTGCTAGAATGATAAGAAACTCTAACTATTGGTGTTATGTTTCTTATATAAGACAAGAGGGGACGGTTAGATGAGGCATGGACTAGTCAAAATAAAGGTGTAGAAACCCCAAAATATGGTGATGTTTCTTACAATGTCACTATCCCTTCTTACACCAACGGGTGCTAGTTAAATTGAAAATGATGCTCCTCCTTTTAAATTATTTTGAACCGAAATTTTTAAGGACTAGAAAGGGGATTGAACTTTTGAATTTTGAATGTAAAATGTATAATTGTTAAGATTTTGAAGTAATATACAAAGGTGGTGATTTATTTGATGTTGAATGCATGCATAGAATGAAAAATGCAAAACGTACGCGTTTTACGTAAAAATCATAAATGTAAATGTACATGACCTATGTAACATTTTGTAATGTTTATAACATACGCGTTATGTGTAGACTATACTTAGTCTAAAGTCGATGTGCGTCCAAAGATGTTTTTAGCGTACGTTGGATAACTTCTCGGTTTTGGGTAAAAAAGGTAACAGGAAAGGGAAAAGGAGAGTGAAAGGAAGAGAAGGGAGTATTAAGGGGTAAAAGGGAGGAGAAAGGAGATTAACAAAAGAAGGAAAAAGTAGAGGTTTATAAAGAACAATGAAAAAAAGAGAGAAGAAGTGGGCAGGGGCAACATGGAACCGGCAATTTTTAAAACAAGCGGTAAGAAGAAAGTAAACATAGAAAGATAGGAATAAAGAAGGTAAAGGAGAAAAAAGAAGTAAGGAAAGAAGTAGGAGGGAAGGAAAAAAAAGTGAAGAAGAGAAAGGATAAAAGAAAAGCGAAAAAAAGATAAATTTACAAAGGAGATAACAAAAAGAAAAACGTAAAAGAACGATTAAAAGAAATAACAAGGGGAAATACAAGGGAAAAAAAGGAGAAAAGTACAAAAAAGAAGAAGAGGTGGAAACATATAAGAATTTTTTTAGAACGAAAAACAAAAAACAAAGGGGAAAGGAAGAGGGAGGAGGGAAAAAAGTAAAACATCACGAAGGGGGTGGGAAAACAAAAACGGAAGGAAACGGAGATTAAAGTGAAGTAAATAAAAGATAAAGGGAAGAAAAGGGGAGAAAAAGCAAATAAGTATAAAGGGCAGAGGTAAGCGGGGGAAACAGGGCTACAGGTTAAAAAGGTACACAAAAGGAAAAGAAAGGAAAAAAAAGCAAAGGGAAGGGCTAGAAGAAGTAGATAAAAAGAAGGTGAACAGGATGAAGAAAAGGAAAAAAAAGGGGAAACAAAGACATTTTACAAGGGGTAATGAATATAAATATTTAAAAAAGGAAGGTAAAGAGGGGGTAAAAAAAAAGAATGGAGCAGGATTTTTTTTTTAGGGGAGGAGAGTAGGTGGAAAAGGAAGAAAAAAGGAAAAAGTTTATTTAATAAAAAAAAAAAAGAAGGAAAAGGAAAAAATAGGAAGATAAGCAAATGAAGGAACAAAATAAGAAAAGCGGGGAAGCAGATTTATTAAGAAGTTAAGGGGAATAAGGGAAGTAAGAGATTTGCTAAGAGAGTACAAGTTTCAAGTTAGAGGAAAGGAAAGAAAAAAAAAAGAAGTGCGGGAAGAAATTTTTTTTAAGAATTTTTTTTTATAAAGGAAAGAAAGAAGAAAGAGGGGAGGCGCGAGAAAAATTTTAACGTAAAAAAGAACAAGAAGCAAATAGAAGTAGGGAAGGCAGGACGACTTACAAGGAATAAAAAAAAACGGAAAAGGGGAAAGAAGGCATAAAAGTAAGAGAAAAAGCAAAGCAGAAGAAAAAGAAAATAGATGAAAAACCGGAGGAGAGGAGCAAAGTGAAAAGGAAAAAAAGGTTAAATAAAAATTTTAATAGCAGCCAACAGGAAAAACAAAAAAAAGTATAAAAAAGGAAGAAACAAAAGCGAAAGAGAAAGTTATATTTAAGGAAATAGGGAAAGATAATAAAGCGTCAAAAAAGGACAAAGGAAAGGAAAAGTAGAAGAACAAGAAAAAGTGAACAAGGGAACACAAGAAACAGCGACAAGAAAGAAACAAGGTAGAAAAAAAACGTAGAAGGAAAAAGCGGTTTTTTTAAAAAAAAAAACGAGGGTAATAAAGCAAAAACAAGGATAAGGGAAAGGTAAAGTTAAGGTTCTTATAAGTAGAAACAGACGTAAGTAAGGGAGAGGGATTAACAAAATGAAAAAATGGGGAGAGATTAAAAAAGAGTGGAGACGAAGGACATAAACATCTAGATAAAAACGGAAAGGGAAGTTTTAAAGAGCAATTTAAAAAATAAGGGAAAAGGAAGGGTCAAGAAAGAAACGGGATGAAGGGAGAAGGAGGTAGACGGGAAAAACAAGGAGGAAAAAAGGTTAAAGAGAGAGGTAGAGAAAGGGGAGGGTAAGGAGAAAGAAAGAGATAAGGAAAAAAAAAAAAGGAAATTTTTTTAAGGGGGAACATTTAGGAAGTGAAAAGTTTAAGTGGGTAAATGTACAAACGAACCAGAATAAAGAAAAAAACAAGAAATGGTGGAAGGAAGAACAGAAGGAAAAAACAGGAAAGTCTATAAGAGAGTAAAACGGAAAAGAATAACGGGAGGGGGGTAAGGAAAAAAAAAAGGGATACAAGAAAAGTAAAAAAAAACATCTATAAAATTTAAAGTCGCATTTAAGGGGAAGAGGAAAGTTGTTGTCTACAAAAAAAGAAAACTAAAGGTTTTTTTTAAAAGAAAAAGAGGTTTTTAAGGGGAGGGAAAAGAAGATTTTTTAAGGGGGAGAAGAAAAGAAAGGAATTAAAAACAAAGGGGGAAAAAGGGAAAGAAAAGGAAAGAAAGATAAAAGAAAAATTAAAAAAGGAAAGAATAAGACAAAGCAAAAAGGAGTAGGTAAATTTTAAAAGGGACGGGGAGAAAAGTAAGAGAAGCTAAAAGTCAAAACGGAGACAAAAAAATCATAGTAAGAGGAGCAAAGAAAGTGAAAGAAAAAGAAACAAAAATAGGAAAAAGTTAAAGAAAGAGAAAAAAAGAAAGTGAGGAAAAAGAAAAATAGGGTGCAAAGAAAAAGGGGACGATAAGGGTAAGTTAAAAGGAAAGAGAAAGAAAAAGGAAGAAGGTAAAGAGGAGTAAACAAAGGCTGGAAGAGTAAAAGTAAGCGAAAAGGGGCATAGAGTATTTTCTAAAGGTAAGAAAAAAACGAAGAAAGAAACTTTTTTAGGAGAAGAAAAAGAGAGAATGATTTAAAAAAGAAAGGGCATAAGTTAGCAAGGGGAGGGGGGTAAAAAGGAAGGTTTTAAAAAAGAAACAGGGGGCAAGAAAACAAAAGAAATTTTTACAAAAGTAGGCAATGTAAGGGGGGGACAGTGGGGACAGGGGAACAGGGAGAGAAAAAGAATTTAAAGACAAAGGTAAAGGGTTAAAAAAAACGAAGAATTAATTCAAAGCAAAAGAGGACGAAAAAAGAGAGCAAAGTAAGAGAAGATGTTCGGCAGCCCAACTTTTTCAAGGCAGGGGGCTGGTACGCCGCCATACCAGAAGACCTAACGTGTAAGGACAACTACCCCCTCACCCGCTTCCCCTCCCCCCCCACCTCTCTACCAAACCCTTTTTCTCTTCATAAACAACCCCCTCCCCATTCCTCACCCCCCTAAAGCAAATAAAACCTCACCCTCCAAAAAAACCTCCCAAAACCTCACTTCCTCTCTCCTACCCCCTCTTCTCTCTTAACCTCCCCTCCTACTCCCCTCTCTCTCCCTCCCTTTCCCCTCAAAAAAATCCCCTTTCCCCTACTCTTAACAAACCCAACCCTTCCCCTCTTCCATTACCTCCTTCTCACCCTCTTTTCTTCTCCTCCCTTAAAACCCCCCTACTCCTGAAAACACTCTGTTCTCCCCTCTCCCCCTAACCCCCTCCCACTCACCCCCCCTTCCCCTCTCCATTACCCTTTTTGGGTACACAATGCACAGGGCTAACCCACGGACTATCCGAGATAAGGTAAATCAATCCGGCATCAAGGAGTTTTACAACCTCCTTTTTGATAACTTCATAGATTTTTTGATTAACCCTTCTTTAATGTTGGACCGCCGGTTTAAAGTCATCCTCCATTAAGATTTTTTGAGTGCAAAATTATGGGTCAATACCCTTAATATCAGAGAGTTTCCAAGCAATTGCTTGCTTATGAGACTTTAAAACCTTTATTAGGCATTC
>BQNB010151933.1:0-11266 GCA_026074375.1 Tanacetum coccineum | reverse complement strand
ACATCACTTGAAATTTTTTACGAAGAGTTCAACCGGATGAGCATAATGGGTGATGATTTGTTTACCTATGAGGTTGAAATTTTTGGACCTACTAACATTCCATGTGAATTAAATAAAGAAGATGATTCGAAACAATAGATGATACATGGATCTGATAATGATATGGAGTATGTTCCGTCTAATGCGGAATTCACTGAATGGTTAGCTTCAAAATTCTATAACCACAAGACAATGGATCATTATACAAAGAATGCGAAGTTGACCTCACTGATGAAGAATCCTCTGATTCTGATGATGAAGATGAAGTTGCTAAAATCTTTAGGATCGACACTAACGTATTTGATTTCGAGACACATATGTATAAAGCTTTCAAGGAATTTAATTACCTTTTACGAATCGATCAAGATTTCCTTACTAAAGATATTGATGGATTTAAGACTTACGAAGATTAAAAGGATGATTGGATATATGAGTAGAATAAAGACATACCATGGGTACATGAAAAACCATGGACCTCTAATGGAGTATGGGAAGAACTCACTCCCGTGGAACATTATTGTGAACCATTCTCATTTAAAAGTGGACATAAGGAATGGCCAACTTGTAGCTGGAAAGATGACGAATATTGTAACAGAAGGAACTTGCCTGGAGCTTACATAGTTGGAAACACACTCCGTTATGAAGATTTAGAATGGTACGAAGCCTAAAAGTATAGCAAACTCAAGGAAGAAGCTTTAAAAAATAAAGCCATCATGGAAGGAATGATTGACGAAGATGATGAATCAAGTAATGAAGGTTGGAGAAGATGGGACAACTTTGAGAATACCAACTGTAATAATAAAGAAAGTGAGTATGAGATAGAACATGAAGATGAAGAAAGATGTGAATTGTTTGATGATCAAGAGCGGTCGGTTTGCAATATAAGAAGATTCAAGATGATCAACCATTCATTCAGAGAAGACAAAGAGTATGTTGCTGTAAAAGAAAATGAATATGATGATTTGGCGAGTACAAGAAAAGAAGCCATCCACACATACCAAGAAATCTTTCGCATGATGGATGAAGGGTGGATGGTAACACGCACCGAGTGAAGAATGCTGAAGAAAAAGTCTAACTTAAAGACTAGTTGAAAGAAAAGTGCTTCCCGGGAAACTACCAGGATTGTTATTTATTTTTATCGAGTCTGTCTTCCCAGACATTAATACGGTGTATCCGCTCCATACCATACGGTGTATTGAATGTCTGGACGTTATCAGTCCTTTATTTTTCTGCATTAAAAACTTTATTGTCAGTTCTGTCTTTAGGGCGTATTCATGCACATGATACGGCGTATTTAGCAGACTGACTTGTATTGTTACTTTTATAGGTTTCTCCATACGTCGTATTCTAGTTTATGGATACGACGTATTGGTCCCCTATACAGTTGATTGTTTTTATTATTTATTAATCGTAGAATACCCGAGATAGGATTTTGCATGTTTTTCCTATATTTTGCACAGGACCTCGCTGGAAACAAAATCAAGGAAGTTGGTGAAGTATCGATCATCTAGAATCCTACGTGTGTGTTGTAGTCATGCGAGTATTCAGACGTATTTACAACACACATTCTTGCTCATAAACTCAACTTGGAGAATCTACCGAGCAAAACATTAGGGGAGTTTCTCGTTCTAATTCTTTTAATTTCCCATTTTTAATGTTTTATCTATACAATAAGGACGTTGTATAATTTAAGTGAGGGGATGGGAATTAGAACATTACTTGTCCTATTTTTCACATTAAAATGCTTAAATTTAAAAAAAAATTCAAGCATACTTTTGTGAAATTACTAGTTACATAAACTACACACATAACTCTTATTAGATATTGTGAGGATTTAGCCTTATCCGTTTCCAAATGTTTAACTAAATCCCACAAAAATATGAGTGTGCCGGTGATGTTGTAGACTTTAGAACTTGGCTTGGTATATCTATTCAAGACCGCAATAATGAGTACTATGGATTTAGATGGAGTAACTTGTTTAAATTGATAAATTTATAGGATTACACCCAAAAAGCCTTTATATGTTGTTTTATTAACTAACTACACTAGTTAGTTAACCCCCATATAAACCCTATGTTTATTCTCATTTTAAGAGTAAGATACCCTTAGAAAAACCTGTAGAGCCAATCCTTTAGGATAACACCAACTATTTGTTTCGTTACACCTTTACGCCTTAGCCTACCCTGTTAGATTAAGTCCATTTATCAGTTGCTAGTTGCCTAAAGTGTAAAGTATGTACTTCCCGAGTCTTGTGTCATTTTCTATCTCTAGTATGGTTGGGAAATTTGCACATTGCAATGAGAATGTAAAAAGTAGTCAAAACTCTTGTATTTTTACTACCATCATAATTATTGGTACGGCCGAAGAATGAAGAATCATGGAGCAAATTATCCGGAGATATTATGATCGTGAAGATGGTGAAATTACACCGAGATTCATAGTTATGGTTTATTTAAAAAAATCAAAAAATTAGAAAAATCGCAACAAGAAAAGAGGAGGAATGTTTGAAGATAGTCGGATCGTTAAAGCTTAAACCAATGGAAGTATTTGAAGGATCAATTATTCGTTGACGCGTATAAAAATCAACGATGTAAATTTTGTATAAAGTGGTAGATATCGCCACTTGTCTTTGTAAGAGTATGTAAAGTATGGGATGATTGGGAAGTTGACCGTTATGGGAACGCCAACTTAGGTTGTTTTTAATCTATGATCAAGACGTTTGTGTAAATATTTCTGTGTCTTTATCATGGTAACGGTCAGGAAAAAGTGTCTAGTGACTTGTACGTTATCTGTTTGGACTTAATATATTTGTTTCATGAATTTTATTTAACAACAATTTATTTCCTTTCCTAATCATTAACCTTGGTTTTTAGTCGAATGAGGATGTGATCGAGTCATGCATGTCTATTCCATTGTTACGGCCATGTAAGCGTGATTCAGCTGCCTTGTTGGTTTATTACTTTTGGTGAAAGTTAGAAGATCCACACCCTATATCATTCTTCATCCTAACCCTTGGTTAAACTCGAATGAGGATGTGATTGAACACACATGTCTATTTCATCATTACGGCCATGTATGTGTAATTTAGCTGCCTTGTTGGTGTGGTACTTTTGGTGAAAGATTGTAGAATGATCAACCCTAAGCCTTATTATAAAAACCCATTTTACCTTTATAAACTTGTTACTCCTTAGCTCTAGTGGTGGAGATGTGTATCCTTGCTAAGCTTATGATAGAATACTCGTCACGACCGAGCAATTAAGCGAATTAGTTACATGTTACCACATAGATTACTTGAGTGATTTAAGTGTTTTCATGTTTGATAAGTGTAGAATACACATATCTATTTATGCTTAAAAAGACCCAAATAAACCCAAAACGGATCAAAAATGGCAGATTTAGTAGACTAAGTGCGTCTGGGCAACACATTAGCTTGCCCGGCTGTACTGTGATGTTAGTGTCATTATTTTCAGAAGTTCAACCATCTTTTCTGTCTCATTTAAAGTTCTCGATGAGTAAAAATATAGTTGAGACTCTTATTGATCTGTAAATTTATATCAAAGTTCACCATACAAATAGTGTCTCCTTGATCTGCAAGCAAAAAACCACGGCAGCTAATCATGATTCATGGGTTGGATAATTTTACTTCATAGGCTTAAGCAAATTCGCAGGACGAATACGATCATCAAAACGTAGAGGGCAGTTAACATATTCATGGTCAATAAGCATATGGTTCTTCATTGGGGTTGAAATGATTACACGTTCAATTAATGGTGTAGGAGTCATATTAAGTTTCTTAGCAAAAGTGGTAGATATAATAGAATGTGTAGCCCCAGTATCAAATAAAACGAAGACAGTACGATCATCAATGTAGAGAATACCGGTAATAGTACCTGAAGTCTTGGCCGCCTGATCACGAGTCGTAGCATAAACCCGTCCTGTAGTAGGAGGTAGTCTAGCAAAATCCGCTGGCATACTCTGCTTCTGCTTCCCTTGGGGACAATCCTTCACCTTATGTTGAGTAGACCCGCAAGTAAAACATCCCCCAGTAGCCTTATAACAAACACCCGGATGAGGCTTTCCACAGGTAGTACAAAGAGGTGGAGGAGGCAAAGTCTCAGTAGACCTCCTCTGACCTGCAGAACCTGAAGCATGACCCTGGTTAAAATCCCGAGTTGACTGATTCCTGTGCTGGCGCTGGTTGTAGTTACCCTGACCCTGGCGGTCATTCCCATTCCTACCAGCAAACCTCTGATCCTGACCCCGAAAATCCTGTCGTTTCGAATCATAACCCCGATCCTGACGACCCCGATGCTCAACACTCTGGTCCTGACGACCCCTATACTCATGCTGACCCTGGTCATAACGACCCTTGTTCTCCTGTTGGCCCTGTCCCCTGTTCTGAATCCGATTACCATCTCTATCCCGCTTATTCGAATTTCCACTCTCATGCAATAACTCGATGTTACGGGCGGCAGCCGCAACCTGCGCAACATTCGTATAATCCGTATTAACGATCCGGTCCAAAACCCACTTCTTTAGCCCCCACTTGAAATGTCTAGCTTGCCTCTGGGCATCTCCAGCAGTAGCTCCAACAAAACTAGCCAATCTAGTGAACCTCTCCATGTACTCCCCAGAATTCTCTCGATCCAGCTGACATATCGACCCATACTCACGCTCATAACGTTGTTGTTCAGATGCCGGAAAATACCTGTTGTAAAAGATCTCACGAAAAGCAACCCAAGTACAAGTATCGGCAAAAGCATCGCCTCCAACCTGAGTACGCAAATGAGCTTTCCACCAGCTCAGTGCATCACCCTCTAGTTTAAACGCAGCAAGACGAGTCTTGAAGTTGTCGGGACAACCCAAAACTTGAAATAACTTCTCCATATGCGTAATCCAGTCTTCTGCCTCGGCAGGAGTGGCAGCAGACCGAAACGCAAGCGGCTTTAACTTAGTAAACCTTTCGATCCAAACATGAATCCCTTGGGGTATAGCATCACCACCACCACCACCTGAAGGTCCAGCACCATTCCTGATGTCATTGGTGATCTGAGTTCTCAAAGCAGCCGTAAGGTTAGGGAGAGCATTGGCCACAGCAGCAGTAATCATGGCCTCGAAGTTAGGAACATCGTCATCCGAGTTTCTACGGGTAGTCACCATCTGAACGATCAAGAAAACGATTAGCAAACAAAAACAAGATAGGTTACGGAAGAGAGTTACGCAGAAGGAACCTAATGTCTACCCAATCCTCACAGGTCATAGCCTAATCTCTAAGGTCATAAGACCTCGTCATGATTAACCTGGCAGCTCTGATACCATAAATTGTAACGCCCCGACCCAAAAAGGGTAGAAGTATTACAAATATGGTGTGACATCAAAAGCATACATAATCATAACACAAGTATAAACAGCGGAAGTCTGAAATAAATAACCAAAGGATAATAAGTCAACATGACTTAAGGTACATAAGTTCTCAAAAGATAGACATATCCAACGAAATAACAATTGTCTTGAAAAGAAACAATTTATATATCAAAACTAAGATCTCTAGGGTAAGTCCACACTCAGCACTCATAGCCTGAAAGCAACCCCAGCTCCTAGCTTAGATACATGCCGCAGGAAAAGAAAGTGCGGGTGAGCTTACAAAGCCTAGTGAACAGATATATATAATCGAATGCAAAAAGATAACGGAAATCAAAGGATAGGATACAAGGTACAAAGGATATCACAATACATGATCAAAGGAATACAAATGTAAGGTAAGACAAATCAGAAGTCAATTCATAGTGTAAGGTAAGATGAATCAGAAAATCGAATCAAGTCCAATTACCAAGCCCAAACAAATCATATCATAGTAACCATGGAGTCATGAGCTCCAAAATGTGAAAGACGTGGAATGCACCCATACATCAGTCACCAAATATACATATATCATAATGTCATAATCCATCGAATACAAAACAAATCTAGGATGCATCCATACGCCCCTTAAACAAATAATAATCTTCATAATGCGCATATAATATCAAATGGGGGACGGTGTGAGAAATCACTCACCCACACATGAGTCATGCCAAAGGTGCATCCAGATGACACAAGCATGTTACCTTCATGGCAAGATAACAAATAGTGGCTCGGGTCTCAAACTGAAGGGTTCAAAGCAAAGTCATATCAAAGTTCATTTCAAAGGGATCATAGCAAAGGTTCAATGTCAAAGGTTCAAATATCAAAGGTAGTATAGCAGGGTCCAAATAGAACATAATAACAGATCATATAAGAGAACCAGATAAAAGGCTCAGAGCAAATGTAGCAAATCACATAAGTAATCAAAGATAGAGAGGAATATGTCATGAGAAACCTTAACGATAAGGTCAGAATATCTGTACCTTATTCCGAAGCAAAGCAATAATCAAAGAAAACACCACAGGAAATCAAAATCACTCCCTCTTGACCGAACCTAAAGAAATGATAAATTCGAATTACAAACCATTCATTTAAGTTATACTTTCCATTTTTAGTAACTTTCCATTTTTAGTAAGTTTCCAAAATTAGTAATATTCATCATTTGAGATTCTATTAAGTATTTTGAATAGTTTAGGGACTTAACATGTCAACCTTACAAGTTTAGGGTTAAATATGACAACTTTCCATATTTTAGGGTTTAATATACAAAAATCAACAATTTTCAAGGTTAAAAGTGTAAATATCAAAGTTTCACATTTTATTCAGATTATACCTTCCATTTTCTATATTTACAAGTCAAACCCTTAATTTACACAATTTACATATTTAGCCCTTTTTGTTTATTAATTATTTAAACAATATCTTTAATTATCCATAATTACAAAACAAGTCCTTATAGATTCAAATATGACAAATTCATACTTTATACATTAAATACTGACCAAACCTTCCACTTTTCAGAATTTACAATTTCAGTCCCTCTATTTTAATTAATTAATTTCTAATTACTTATTATATATAATTAACCATTTTAATCCAAAAATAATATCAATATGACACTTTATACCCCCCCAACTTATTTTATACAGATTATAATAACTATACTAACATGTTTAAAATAGACCTCATAGTTTCAGAAATTACAAATCACCCCCTTATATTTTAAAATCTAAATCGGCTAACTAATAAATCCACAAAACCCTAATTTGATTTTTCCCAACCACAAACACAATTATTACCCAATCATTAGCATTAAATGAACCTGGAAAAATTAACAAAACCCTAACCCTAATTTGTTTAAACCTTTTTCTTTCTTTTTCCCCTTTATTCGCGACTCGGCAAGCAAGAAAATCCCAAATAAGTTTTCGAACCTCTTCTAAATTATTTCAACAATTTATCTGAGTTACATATGATATATACAACCTTAGAAAAATATAAAATCAAGTGTACAATCATTTTTGAGCCGATTTCATAACTATTCCAAAATTAGGGTTTCTAATTTGTTTTAATTAATTCGATCAATATAACATGCATGAATATTTTTACTATGTATATTATGCATTATAATGATGAAAAATGAGATACAAAAATACCCTTGATGATCCTTGATGATTTGATGAATTAATAGTACCCGGTTGTGTTTATTCGAACCAAAACAATTACCACGATCGAACCAAGTACTCTACAATCTTCCCACTATTTTTCCCACCTTCCTTGATCTCCAAAACACCTTAGAAATATGGTCCTTGCCCTGGAATAATTTTTGGATGCCGCCTCTTGTGTTTTTAGGGTTTCGGTGGTATTTGTTTTTAGGATTTAACAAAATAAAAGGCATAAAAGAAATATACTAGGTATTTGGCCGATTTATGGGGCTTTTAAAATGATTAAATCTGATTTTTAATCTTGCCAATATATTTTGTAATTATCTCAATTTATTTTATTTAATTTGTAAAATTAATTAAATACATATAATTCGGCTTATATATTTTTACATAGATATTATTTATTTTTCTTACATAAATCTTAAGGTATTTTTATCTTACATAAATTTCATAATTGTCATATGTTGTATTTTCTTAATTTCTAAAATTAAATTGAAATTTATGCATGCTTTTATGTAATTTTCTTCATTAGGGGTATTTTGGTAATTTTACACTTGTTGAGATTTTAGTTTTTACCATTTATCAAATCCACTCCGGGTTTTAGGACGGTTTGAAAAAACCATTTTACCTCATCATCACTTGCAAAAGGAAATTTTAGTATTGTTTTATAAGTATAAATTTTGTTTTTGAGTTTGGGTTTGATTTCTATTAATATTTCTTTTCGACTCGACTTCTTGAGCTCTTACAAAATTTACTTGTTTGGTTTCGCTAGGTGACCCTTTGGTAAAATTAAATCCTAAACCGTATATTATCTCCATAAGGTTTTTGAGAACTTAATTATTTTCTTAAGTAAGTTACTACATCATTAAATTTGATTTAGTCCTAGATATTTCTTTTCTAAGCTTCTCATTTTGAAACTTAAGGTCTTGACATAACTTGCATTCTTTATTTACTTCCTTATCTTTTTCTAACCTAGATAATTTATCTTTTAATTCTAGTGCTTAATTCTTTAATTTTATTTTAGCTTGTTTTTTACATTTTATTTTTAGCCATAGAACTTTTAGCCTATATTGTCATAGTCTACTATAATACACTATCTAAGTCATTTTCCATCTAATGATGATTGTGTCATCACTAAAGTATTCGGTTTCTGAAAGTACCTCATTGAAGTTTTAGTCCATAAGACAACTTTTCGTCCTTTATCATCTCCTCTTCAAACTTCGTCGCTAGGTCACTCCAAAACCTCCAACAAACGCCTTTGGATTTTATATTTAATAGTTGTTTCCGGACATTCTCCGATGAGATGATTATGGATCACCACACTTAAAAGCATTTTCTTCGCCTTTGCGATTTTTGTCGTCTTATTTCATTGGAATGATTTTCTTTCTTCATGAGTTGTCATACCGAATCGTCCTCGATTTTTTGATGAATTTCTTGAAGTCATCTTACGACCATGACCGTATTCCTTCATCTTCACTATCGAGGTTGATCTAACATCATCACAAGAATCCTTTATAGCTTTCAAGGCAATAGATCTACTTTGTTCTCTTTTGCTTTTGACGGTTCCGGAATCTTTCTTAATTACTTCTTCATAAACCTTCAAATTTCTAATGAGTTCGTTAAGTGGTAGAGTTGTTAGATTCTTTGATTCTTCAATCGCCATGACTTTTGCGCGCCATTTAGGATGTAATGCCCTAAGAAATTTCCTAACACAATTCTTGCTAGAAAAACTTTCATCAAGTGCTTTTAGACTAGTAATAATAGTGTTTAAATTTACAAAAACATTATCTATTGGATTCATCTTCCGGAATCATGAATTTGTTCATATTGTTGAACAAAAAGATCTATTTTGTTTGCTTTAACTTGATTATTACCTTGATGAGTGATTAACAAAGTATCCCAAATTTCTTGTTTATGCTTGGTATGTGCTTAATTACACATACCATTTTCCATTAAAAACGGACTTAAATGACTAAAAAACGTACCAAAAATACATTGTATTTGTATGTTTTGCATTTGAATTGTGCAGGAAACGAATATTCAAGAAAAGGACGAAAAACAAAGCAAAAACGACAAAACCAAGCACGGGATGGAAAAGACAAAGTCAAATCGAAGCCAAAGTCAGAAAGTCAACCCCAACAAAGTCAAAAGTCAACCAAGTGAAGAAAATACAACTTGAGGGACTAAAATTGCCAAACCTCAAGTTGTATTACAAGAATAAGAAGACAAGGGCTGAGATTGGAAATTGGGGGAAGTATAACTTGAGGGGCCAAAGCCGCCAACTTATCCAAAGCTATTTTTCCCGCCCAACTAAACCCAGATGCAACTCACGGGTGTCGTCCCACTCTTTTACCCTGCAAACCATTCAACACCCTGGATAAAACATTTCCCCCTCCTCCACTATCTCCCCCCAGCTTTATAATTGCCATGTTGGCAATCCCTCACCATTTCCAGGTGATTTCGATGGCTGTGATTGACTAAAAAAAGAAGCACAAGAAGATTGAATGGCTGAGATTACTCTTGTATGAAGTCCCTCACACAACAAAAACACCATGGAAGTCTCTCACAAAGAAAACACAAGCTGCATGTCCAAAAAGAGAAGACTTCGGCTATAAATAGAGCCTTTTGTAAGCCTTGGAGGCATCTTAGATAATCTTAGCTTATCTTAGTTTTATTGTAATTTTTATTTAAGTCACTTTAACATTTTAATTCAGTTTATTTTACTGCCTTGTACTCTTTTTTACGAATTAATGAAAGTTTGAAGTTTATGAGTTAAAAAGTCAAGTTTTTAAATTCAACTGCTTAAGTTTTTTATTTGTGTTTAGAATGTGTTAAGAAGCTCTCACTTAAGCTTATTTATAAGCTGTTTTCAGTAAGTAAACTAAAAAGTTAAGTAGTTAAGAGAAAATCACAAAAATCACTCTCAAATGTACCACAGCTTATGGATGATAAGCCAGTTCTGGATGGGCTTATGGACTCTCACTAGCTTGTTTCATACAAGCTAGAGCTTGTAGACTCTTTGTTTAACCCTGTTTTGAGCAAGGGAGTTGTAAGTTTTTATCTTTCTTATTTTTCTTATTTACTGCAGAACTGCTATTAGTGCTTATTTGTCACTTATATTTGCTTATTTATGCTTTATCATGTTGTTTAGTGCTTATCTTGCTTAGTTGTTAGTTTAAAAGTGACTTGTGCACATTCCTTAGTTAGTACTGTTAGTTATGAGTTAATGCTGTTAGATTGATTCAGCTTATTTAAGTGTCTTATTTTGCTATTTGATAATCTGTTTTTAACAAATTAGGACCAAATCAGTTTAAAATAAAAAGAAAAATGATTTTTAAAAACTTTAAGGGGTGTTTAGAACAAGAAGTACTAACTCCAAGTTAGTACCGCTAGTTCTCTTTTGGGGATTTTAAAGCTAGCGGTACTAACTCAAAGCTAGCGGTACTAACTCCAAGTTAGTACCGGTAGTTAAACTGTTGGTTCATTATTGCTTATTAGCTTATTATTTCTGCTTATTTAAGATTTCCTTAGCTTTTTAGAGTAGATTAAGTCCATTTTCGTTTACTGTCTTTAGTAGAGCTTGCTTTAGCTTGCCACTTTAGTTTATTCTAGTTGCTTATTCTTATGCCTGAGTGCTTATTAGGGGTAGTTAAATATCTGTT
>BQNB010151932.1:3468-15838 GCA_026074375.1 Tanacetum coccineum | reverse complement strand
GCTAAAAATGAATTTCTTAAATACGTGTCTTCTTCGGCGCAAAAAGAATATAATGATTTCTTGTTTCCAATGATGTTTTGAAACATAGACTTGAATCACGGTTTAAGTTTTTAAAACATGATAATTCTCTTGAGAAAATGATTGAAATGATCGAGAAAGAATATGAATCAAACGTTTCAAAGATTTCTATTACAAGTTCAACGTTTGAGACTAAGAACTTGGAACTTGTAAAGGAAATAGGGGATAAAATGAAATGTTTTAATGAACAGAAAAGGGCGTTTGAGACTACGATTTCAAAGTTAGAAAAGGTTTGAGCACAGCGAGTCAAAGATTTTGATGATGTCAAAACAGAGCTTTCAAAAAGAACTGATAAATTTGAGACGTATTTTGCAAATCTTGAAAAAAATGCTTTATTAAAAGCGCAGTTGGCATCTCAAAATTACACTTCGTTGCAAAAGGAAAACAATGATTTGAGAACATCGTATAATCTGTTGAAAGAGAGATATGAAACTTCTTGTGAAAAACTTAAAAAAGAGAACAATGATTTGAAAATGCATTACAAAAGATTGTTTGATTCAATAAAATAGAAAAAGGTTGATTCTCAAGTTTTTACAAAATCAATTCTAAAAGTGAATGTTTCGAAAAAGGTTTACACGGGTAAATCTTCAGAACTGATTTCGAAGAAGCTTTCTCAACTTACTACTTATTCTTTGTAAAAAGATAAGAAGTATTTGAAGAAACAACATTCATCCGAAACATTTGCTTCTCAAAATCACGTGAAAAATGAAAATTCAAAACAAGCGTGGAAAAGAAAGAAAAACATTTCCAAACCGTTTAAGTATTCAAGAAGTGAAATGTTTTCAATGCGTAAACAAGATGATTCAGTTTTGAAAAAGGTGAAAGATGTAAGGTTTCCATTCATTTCGAAAAGAATTTTTCAAAATGAAACACCGATTTTCAACAATAAATGGAAATCTTCGTCTTCTTTAAGGGTTAAAACATCAAATGAAACACCGGGTTTCAGAACGGTGTTGACACCTTTAAAAAGTTATAAAACTCCAAATGAAACATCGAGTTTCTATTATTTAAAATGGAAAAATGAGAAGAGTTTTAAATCATCATTGATTCCAAGAACGTTATTTCAAAATGAAACATGGGTTTCAAATCTCCTTGGAATTCAACTTCTATGCATCAAATTGACGCAACTTACATTTGGTTATTCAAATATGGTAAACCCGTTAGCAACGTGCTTAAGTGGATACCAAAAGTTGTTTAATTTGATAGGAACTTCAAATTTTTTCTTTTAGTTTAAGAAAATTCAAAAATACAAAAAGATTTTCTTTTAAAAAAAGTTTTAGAAAACACAAAAAGATTTTCTTTTATACAAAATTTAGAAAGGACAAAAAGTTTTTCTTCTATATAAAATTTTAGAAAATACAAAAAGATTTTTTATATAAAATTTCAGAAAAGACAAAAAAAATTTCTTTTATACCAAATTTTATAGAAAATACAAAAAGAATTTTTGGTTTCTATAATGGCTTTCATATATTTCAGTATGAACCCAAGCTTAAAAAGATGGCTTGTGTACATTTTAGTACATAACCCGTGCTTTAAAGAGAAGAAAATGTACGCATAAGTGCATTTATCTTTGAAAAAGAAAAGAAGTCTTCTTTGACTTGAGTCATTAATTAATATTTTTCAAAATTTTATGTGGTACTTAAATGATGAAATCAAGCTGTCTAAAAAGTCAATGATGTCAAGTCTGATGACTTAAAATCAATTCGGATTTTAAAAATGTGGTACTTTAAAGATAAAATCAATTTTAAAATGTCTTCAAATCGATGTAATTTTTGTTTGAAAAGTGTCTAAAGAAATATAGACTTAAAAGTGCAAAGAGGATCTCCCTCATAAAGGTTTTAACGAAGAATATGGTATTTTCGAGGGGGAGTATCCGTTTAATTTTTGATGAAAAGTTTTTAGAAAGTCAAGGAAATAGTAAATTGTTTACATTTCATCTTAACATATCTATATTTTTGCATTTTTAGCTTTATGTTAAAAATGTTTCTCGACATATGTTAAGAGGGAGTGTCTTTACAATGATTGAAAACTTTCAAAGATCAAAATTTTCTTATTCATATGATTTTTAGTGAGAATGATAAAAAATAGAAAGAGAGATTTGTGAGAGAAAAATAGAAAGAGAGAAATGAAAAATTGTATACTTGAAAAAATGAAAGTATATGTCATGTGCTTCAAAAGCAAGAACAACATATGAAAAGAAAAAGAGAAAAGTATGCAAGAAAAGAAATGTCACCGCATACGAAAACAGACATAGTGCTTGTTCTGAATTCTCTTAATCTTCTCAAAATCTCATGATACGATTTTAGATTTTTATCATGGTTTTCATGGACATTCATTCAAACAGAATTATCTTGGCGTATGTTGATTGAGTTACATGGTGTGAATGAGTTACTCTCAAAATACTCCTATGATCTTCCATAACCAGAATTGATCTACCCCGGAGTCTCCTTCCACTTTAAGAAAGTTAGGTCTAGGTTACAGAGTTTGAGGTGCAAATCAACATGTTTTTGAATGCCAAATGGACTTAAGAGATAAAAGCTTTGAATAAAAAATGATAAAGATATCAAAAGTGACAAGAATATGATGAAGAAGGATTAAAAGTTAAGCAAAGAAAACGGTTAGAGTTGAAAAGTGAGAGGCTTATAAGAAAAGATGAAGGGTGTTTCTCCTACACTAGGATAGAAACCAGGTCAACTCATATGTTATCGAATTTCATTTGTTGATTTATGGTATTGAAGTAGACATCATGGACCTAGTGATGCAAATGCACAAACCCTCCTTGTCACTCAAGTACTTCTCAATAAGTATGTGTTTCATTCTCACAGAGATTTAACGCATAATCTATCGACTTCTTATTCCGAGAATGTTGATATTGAATAAAGGACATTCTGCTCCAGTCCTTGCTTACTAAAAAGTGCACAAGAGTCTAGAGCCAAATTGATATTCAATGAAATATCTTTAGGACACAAAAGTACATTTGTATTAAACATCAATAATACAAAACGGTACAATGATTATATGTCTTCGTGATACTTGCATGTCTTCGTAATAATGCCGGAACATTCTGGAGTGATACTATCAAATAGTGTTCCCAATGATTGAATGGAAATCCTACCAGTGCTAACGTCATGTCAACGCTGAACATAGGTCACTCATTCGAAAAATGATTGCTTAATGATTCAAATAAGTGTTAACTAGTAATCTATGTGATCTAGTGTTATGTGTTTCTTTGAAATTTATTTTCAAAAACACAAAATGACATTTCTTTGATTTTATCATTGAAAAGTTGTTTTACACTAAGTTCACGAGATTAATGCATCTTTGGATTTTATGGTCATATTTCCGCATCCTTATCGCCAAGATATTGATTTGGTTTATTTTCAAAATAACATTCATCGGGAATTTTCAAAGCCTGATCTTGTGATGTATGAAATTCATGGTTAATGTGGAAGATGGATCTTACTCTGATAATTCTTCATTCATCTTCTACAACATACAACGACAACATATCTACCTTTCACAAGCATGACATCTTCAACGAATCTTATAACGACAAAAGTTTCCTTTCAACCTTCACAGGAATGATAGCAATCAAGTTTGTCGGTTTGAGGGAGCTTATGGGTTATTTTGGGGGAGTATGTTTGATTATAAAAGGGAGAATGTTTGATTCTAAGAGAGAAAAGTTATGATTTCGATTTCAGTTTCATGGTCTTTAAAGGATATTCTTCACCCGAAGCTTATTTTGGAAGCTTATATGGTCATGATGCTCACGATGAATCATAATCATCATGAGGGGGAGAAAATATAAGCATAGTTTTGGCCAAATACGAGGGACAAAAAGATATAAGTATATTTGGAGAAAAATATAAGGTCAATTCAAGTATATGAATGGGGAGAAGATATAAGAAAGAATATATGGGACAAATCAAGATATTAGTGAAGAAATTGAGTCAAAGAAATCATTATGGTAAAAGTAGTTTGATTTAGAAGGTAAAAGTTTGTATTCATGATTGAAGTTACTTCATCAAGTGTTTTGAATAAGTTGTAGTGTTTCATTAACTTCAAAGATCGATCAAGATAGCCGGTTTAACATTTGTATGGAATTACTTCTTAAGAATATCGACATTGTCTTCAACAATCAAGATAACTACTTCAAGATTTTAAGAGATGGATATGTGATTAAGAGGTAGCTAAAAGAATATGAAGATTCAAGTGAAAAGTTAAGTTTTCAAGTCTTCTACAAAAAATTACTCAATGAATACCATTATGTTCAAGATCTCTTGTCAGCAACATTATGTGATTGAAATCTACATTCAAGATCAAGTTCAGAGATAAAGATTTCATACAAGTTTTCAAAGAGTCAAGTTGCAAGTGAAGATCAATATTCAAATAGCTTTTGAGAATGCTGATTTTGAGTTCGAGAGTAGAGTTGATACCTTCAGAGATAAGGAAATCTATCCTATCATATAGGGGGAGAAAATTATATCGGGAAAGATATGCTATAAGGTCATCCTCAACTTTCACAAAGAATTCTTAGCGTTTTCGAGCTTCAAAGAAAAGAATAATGACGGACTACTTTAGAATAAAGTGTCTAAGAATAAGGAAGAAGTCGTCATCAAAAACACAATAAGGATAGTTCCAAAGTAGATCATTTAGGTGAAGAATGTTAGAAATAAAGAAATAGTCTACTTAGCACTATTGTAAAAGTAGAGGGACTATTTGTGTTAAGTTAGGAAAGTTTAGTAACCAAGATGGCTATAAATAAGGAATGTATTTATGCCATGGTTAGTTGTAACAATTTCAATTAATCAAAAGGCAAGTTTGTTATTTTCTCTCTCTAAACACACATACTAATTACACCTTGATTCACACGCACACACTAGTCTATCAATCAAGATCTATATGTTTAATACTTACCTATTTCTAGCCGTATAAATATCCGTATGACATGAGCACATCCCAACAGCTCTCACTTACGAATGTCAGTGTCATAGAATATAACATACTAACATTGATGAATAGTCTAGCAACATCATCAATGCTCTTAAAGATACATGAGTATGGTTTCAGTAAACATCCCAGCCTTCAAGTTTCAAATTAACTCATCCTTTTGTTTCAGATACGGTGTTAAATATGGATATGGACCAAAGTCATCCCATAATTTAACGATTTTGTTTCTCATTTCTGTATTAATCAATATTACCAAATGTAAAAAGAATCATCTTAACTACACTTTGGGCATAGCGATGCAAACATCTGATCAACCCAACGAAGGGCCCATTAAGTATCTAACTCCCAAACGTGTGAAGGAATAAATTTTGTTTTGACTACAAGTGCTTTTTATATACTTCATAACATTTTTGAAAGTAGCCTTTATAACTACCTTATTCAGGATAGTGGTTGACTAGAATCAAGAAAATATAATCCATACATGCAAAACCTGCTTGCATCTCAAGTCTGAGGATAAGCAAATTCTTACCATATATGACACCAATCCATAAAGTGATTATCACAAGTTGGGGTATCCAATATTCAACCACATTCAATAACATGTAAAGTTGGCAGAATCATCTTTACATATTTAACATAATATAGCCAAACACTCATATTTGTCTTATATCAACAATATTCCCATATAGTTAATTGACAATGGACACAGTTTAGAATGCAACAAGTCATTCATGGATTTAAACATGCAAATATAGGACACAATTATTATAAAATGAAAACAATAATACCACGTATATTAATTCATCAAAAAATATCAATCGTTTAACATCTCTTTATCTAAATACTAACTAATACATCACAGATCTACATGAGACTACTAGCAGGACAAATTCCAATTCCTATAGCATGTTCAAAATGCTTGTTATATGGTATTGGCTTCATAAATGGATCAGCTAAGTTGTCATCTATGTGAACTTTCTTCAGGACAATTTCACCATCTTGAATTACTTCACGAATGTAGTGATATTTCCTTTGATAGTGTCTGGCTCCGTTTATAATTTCGAGATCATTGGTGATTGCTATTGCAGGCGCATTATCACATAGCATCTCCACATGTCTTTTATTTGATGGCATGACATCTTTAAGTCCATTAATAAATTTCCTCATCCAGACAGCTTCCATTGATGCTTCAACAGCAACAATGTACTCGGCTTCTGTAGAAGACATAGCAATAGTGCTTTGTTTAGCACTCTTCCAGTCTACGACTCTACCATTAAGCATGAAAACATATCCCGATTGGGATTTGGTATCATCCTTATTAGTTCGAAAACCAACATCAGCATAACAAGTAACTTTTAACTCGGTTTTAGTTTTTCCCCCATAAACAAGAACCATATCTTTAGTATTCCTCAAATACTTAAGAATAGTTTTAACAGCAGTCCAGTGAACTTCACCAGGATTTTGCTAAAATTGACTACACAAATTTTGCGCAAAGCCAACATCAGGTCTGGTGCATCTTACTGCATACATAATAGATCTTATAGCCGAATCATAATGAACCCTTTGCATATGTTTTACCTCACTAGGTGTTTATGCACCTTGAGACTTTCTATAGTCAGGCTTCTCTTGAATTGGAACACTACCACACTTGGAGTTTTTCATCTTAAATTTCTTTAAGATTTTATTAAAATAAGCACTTTGACTAAGAGCAATCAACCTCTTAGATCTATCGCGTATGATCTTGATTCCAAGAATGTATGCTGCTTCTCCCAAGTGTTTCATAAAAAAACACTTACAAAGCCAAGACTTAACATCTTGCAGCATTGTAATGTTATTTCCCATGATTAATATGTCATCCACATATAAGATTAGGAATGCAAAATTACTCCCACTAGCTTTGAGATATACACATGGATCATCAAGATTTTGAGTGAAACCAACCTTCTTGATTTCCTTATCAAATCTCTTGTTCCAGCTTCTAGATGCTTGCTTTAATCCATAAATGGATCGTTGTAGTTTGCATACTTTGTTGGGATGTGTTGGATCCATAAACCCCTCAGGTTGCACCATATATACGTCCTCGTTTATGTGGCCATTCAAAAAAGTAGTTTTGACATCCATCTGCCAAATCTCATAGTCATAGTACGTAACTATGCCTAAAAGAATCCTTATAGCTCTAATGTCTGCAACAGGAGAGAATGTTTCCTCATAATTTATGCCGTAGGTTTGGGTATAGCCTTTTGCTACCAGACGAGCTTTAAAGGTGTGTACATTGCCATCCATGTCAGTCTTTTTCTTAAAAAAGCCATTTACTCCCAACAGTTCGACCATTATGAGGAAGATCAACCAAACACCAGACTTGGTTATCTTTCATGGATTACATTTCCGCATTCAAAGCATCACGTCATTTATCAGATTCATGATCTAACAATGCAGCCTTATAATTAGTAGGTTCATTAAGATCCCCTAATTCATGCTCCTCAGTATCTACATAGAAACCATATCTATTAGTTGCTTGGGATATCCTTCCAGGTTTACGAATAGGAACTTCCATAATATGGGGCTCGACCTCACTAGGTTCGACCTCATTGTGTCGTTCGCTAGTATCATTAGAAGGTTGAGTATCTTCTTCTTAAATTAATTCAAGTCCTACGTCACTCCTACTCGCTTCGAGCAATCCGTGACTCTTACTCGCTTCTTGTAAATTTAGATTATTCTCAAAGAACTCAGCATAACGAGTAAAAAAATCTTGTTCTCGTGTGGGTTGTAGAAGTAGTATCCCATTGTTTCCTTTGGGTAACCTACAAAGATACACTCAATACTTTTGGGTTCAAGTTTGTCAGGCATGTCTCGTTTAACGAGTGACTTAAAACCTCAGACCTTTAAATAAGACAGATTGGGAGCTTTTCTATTCCATATTTCATATGGTGTCTTGCCAACCTTCTTGGATGAAACCATGTTGAGTATGCAAGCAACAAACTCGAGAGCATATCCACAAAAGGACTTAGGTAGATTTATAGATTTCATCATGGATCAAACCATCTCAAGTAAAGTTCAATTCCTCTTCTCAGACACCCTGTTATGTTGTGGTGTGTAAGGTGGAGTAAGACGAGATACAATACCACAGCTTTTCATGTGATCAATAAACTTATGACTCAAGTATTCGCCTCTTTGATTAGACGGAATAGCTTTGATTTTCTTCTCGAGTTGATTTTCAACTTCATTTTGAAAAACCTTAAATGTTTCAAATACCTCATGTTTTTGTTTCATCAAGTAAACATAACCATAACGGCTAAAATCATTAGTAAAGGTTATGAAGTAACTAGCATCTTCTCTTGACACGGTTTTAAAAGGGCCACATACATCAGTGTGTATAAGTCCTACTAGTTCTTTAGCTCTTTCCACTTGATGTGGAAATGGCTTACGTGCCATCTTTCTAGATATACAAGATTTGCATTTGTCAAAAGATTCATCATCGGTAGGTTGCAAGATCCCATCACGTTGAATTTTCTCAATACGTTTCTTGTTTATATGACCAAGATGACAATGCCAAAGATAAGTAGAGTCCAACGCATGTTTGGCTCTTTTATTGATAACATTATAAATAGAACAAACATTTGGATAAAGATTTTGCATATCTATTTCATAAATACCATCAAGTGAAATTGCATTAAAATAAAACACATTATCTTTCATAACAAAAATACCATAATTCAAAAATGTATGCATATAATCATTGTCAACCAAACGGAAAACAGAAACAACACCCCTAGTAATAGAAGGTGCATAATGCCAATTGTATAAAACAATAACTAGTCCATTCGGAAGAATTAAATCCAAACTTCCAATAGCTTCAACAGCTGCACGCATCCCATTGCTAACGTACAGGTTCAAAGCTCCACGTTTCAGCTTCCTCCTCCTCCTAAGACCCTACCTAGTATTATAGATATGCTTTCCATAACTCGTATCATACACCCAATATTTATTAGGAATGGAGTATAGTTCTCTAGTGAAGATACCTAAAGTGCTAGTCAAACCGCGTGAATACCTGTCAAATCGCGTGATAACAAACTCAAATCGCCTGATTTGAAACACAAATCATGTGTACTTCCCTGTCAAACCGCCTGTACTTTTTACATTTTTCGTCTTTTTGCCTTTTCAGTTTAACCGCGTCCAAGAAGAGAAACCCACAAAAGCTCTTAAAAGCTCGAAATTAGCAGTTTACAAGGTAAATAAGCCAAGAACATGAAACTCGTCCTTATTTTTCTTATTTTTTTAAACCACAAATTTACAAATAGGCTTTTACCCAAAAGATAATGCCTAAAATATGATAGATATTTAGATTTGTGAGTCCCAAAATAAAAGGTATTACACTTTCTGGCCATAAAAAGTTGAGACAGAGTGAACGGATTTCGAGACCAGAAAGTACAAATATATGATGAATTTTTTAGACTGTTAGACACTAAAAATTACATACAGGACAAATTTAAAACAAAACATAAGAACCGCATAAACACAAGTATACAAACGGTGACAGATCGAGACACATGGGATCACAAAAAAACACAAACCGACCCAAGATTTAACCAAGGCTCGTGATACCACTTGTAAAATCTAACGAATCATATATCCGGGGGTCGGGGAGACTCAAACCATAAGATAGCCATGTTTCTAGAGAGAGAATTGTTGGAATATGTTAGATGGATTCACATGTTATGCAACTAGAAGTACGTGAGCCTATTGGGGCACACACACGTTAAGACACGAAGAGTACGTTTATTGTATATTTAATATATGTAACTCGCTTATTTATTAAATATATAATATGTTTCACGAAATATATTTAACGTATTGTTAGTTTTACCGCTAGATGTTATAAACTAATTAATACACGTTAGATAGAAAGAGAAGGACCTAAAGTGTCGGTTTTGAAAAGTGTAGGATTGCTAGATAATAACTTTGAGTAGAGAATAAGTTTTTGTCTAGGGTTTGTGCACTATATACACACCCTTACTCTCATTGTTTTGGGTCGAACTATACGCATAACAAAACCTCTGGTTTTCTTTCCCTCCACGACAAACAGAAAACAATATTATATTAGTTGTTTTCTTTTTCTCCATGATATACAGAAACCACATATATTGTTTACATGCATACACATTACTTATGCATGAAATAACAAAAGTCAAACTTGGTTCACTGCCTTTTCCATTCTTATTTGTTTAGAATGAGCAATACGTGATTCCCTCATCTTCTATATTTAGCGATCAGACGTATACCACTTTGGTATTTGATCATGTGGTTTTTAACAACACCAAACCCTAGTTTGTTTGTGGTGTTATTCGTGAAGTAACGACTAGCATTATTGCGTACTTGTTTGACGTGTTGTGTGAGCAACCGTAGAGGTGGTAACTTAATCTCTAAGATTCAAGATCAAGATTCTCGTTTATTGACTATTGTCATTAAACATAATGGTTAGTGTTTCTTACTTTATTTGTGTGTTATTTCTTAATATCAAACTAGATCCATCTGCTACGTACTCATAGTAAAAGTGGTTTACTAGTTATAAAATCCTAACAGTGGTATCAGAGCCAGGTTCGTTTGGTGTTATGGGTTACACACTTATAAAACACGCTAAATCTGCATAAGAAAACTTTTATTTATTGTTTTGACCGAAAATTATGACAAAAATATGCAATTCTTGCCATAAAGTATAAATAAAACCTAGAATCTTGGTATTATTACTAGCTAATATAGATTGGAAAAGAATAAGATTTAAAATTAAAAGTTAATTGAGTTTTATTATTCTTTTCTTTTTTCGG
Organism: Tanacetum coccineum; assembly: GCA_026074375.1. Classification (NCBI taxonomy): domain Eukaryota; kingdom Viridiplantae; phylum Streptophyta; class Magnoliopsida; order Asterales; family Asteraceae; genus Tanacetum; species Tanacetum coccineum. The sequence goes on along the minus strand of BQNB010151932.1, from coordinate 4,988 downwards.
CCTTAAGACTCACGCAATCATATTATATGATGGATGTGGCGATCTAGGCACTTTACCAGAAAACCTAGTGAGAGTCTTTTGGTTCTTCGTTTGGGGAAGACTCTTATGAGAACTCGGGGCATTATGTGATTTACTGCTTTCTATAAAGATTCTGTCTTCACCTCATCCACTCTTTCTGTCTATTTTATTTGCTTATATGTGATATTCCATGTGACTGGTTAATATTTGCAAAAGATTTTTGAAACTCTAAACGGACTAATACTTAAAGAGAAACTTATTTTCATTAAACTGACGATTCTTGAGAGTTTAAGTGTCAACTTGGGTTTGGCTTACATCCGATAATCATGACCTATAAGGTTTCCTACGACGAACTTACATGAATTTTGGTTTAAATTTGTTTGTTAAATTAAACACATAATTGTTAACTCCTAGTGACATGCTATGTGTTATTTGTAAAACTGGCTTTTGGACAAATTAATATGGACGTTAAATCTATGAAACTTGTTTTATTATAACTTGATTTGATTTTTGAAGTCTTATGTTGTCAACTTGGGTTCGGCTTACATCCGATAATCATGGCCTATAAGGTTTCCTACGACGAGACTTGAAAATCTAAATCATCTTATAATCCGATTAAAACTATAATGTTTTTGTGCTCTTATCAATGATGAATCACTACTGACCATAACTTTATTGACCATGGATTTAGTGGAGATCTAGGGTTTAATTGACCTTTAATATTTTCCCACGCCACTACATGCTTCGGCATATGAGGCAATTATTGGAAGAACTTGTGTCGTCGGACACATGTAAGAGTACAATATAGGGTTTGGTCAATTCTTAATGTTTTCCCGCGATATTAGCACATCTAAAAAATGAAAGTTAACAAAATGTTTTTTCCTAACTTGTGTTACAAAGATGTTTTGCATGCTTCTTTGTACATGTTTTTGACACATGTTTTTATAAACTTATGTGTATACCCCTATGTGAAATTTTAAGTCTATGCCAACCAAACTAAGAACACGTGCACTTGGATTGACCTATCTAGTCAGACCTCAGGGCCTTTTCAACCCATGAATTTTTTTTCATAGGTCAGATCTATGTCAATTTTTGCACGTTCTTTTTTGGTGGACTTAAATCGAGTTACCTAGTCAGACCTCGGACCCGAGGCATAATATGAGACAAAACATGTACATGACATTACTATATGAATTACTAAAGTCATGTGTCTCATAAAACTAAGAGTTGCATTTACAATGCAATTACGCACGTTATAACACCCCGTGTTTTCAAATCATTGACGACGTCGAAAAATCTACTATTTATTTTTAGTGTCGTACGCGTTTGCTTGTAATTTCAGGTATAAAGTAAAATCGCGTAAGCTAAAAATTAGCGTTCAATGTAAATGGGCACCAAGCAATTAAATGTTTATATCAAGCAAGTGTTAAATAATTATTTTGAGAATAATTATGATCTTTGTTCATTGTATTTTTATTGGTTGCGTAAATTGATTACGTTTC
>BQNB010151931.1:0-11854 GCA_026074375.1 Tanacetum coccineum | reverse complement strand
ATGGCTGTTCCTACAAAGGGTTCATGGCATGTAATCCCAAAGAGTATGATGGAAAGGGAGGTGCGATAGCACTTACCCGGTGGATCGAGAAGATGGATAATGTAATTGACAATAGTGGGTGTTCTGAGAATCAAAAGGTAAAGTATACTGCTAGCTCATTTGTGAACAAGGCTTTGACTTGGTGGAACATCCAAGTTCAAGCAAGAGGTCGCGAAGCTACAATAGGTATGTCATGGACTGATTTTAAGGCGTTGCTTGTAGAAGAGTTCTGTCCTAGCAATGAAATGGAGAAGTTGGAAACTGAGTTTTGGAATCATAAGATGGTGGGAGCCAATCATGCCGACTATACAGATCGGTTTCATGAATTGGCCAAGTTGGTTCCGCATCTAGTTACTCCTGAGTCATCACGCATCAAGAGGTACATAGCTAGGTTAGCTCCTGAGATTCAGGGAATGCTCTGAGCGACCCAACCAACCACAATCCAAAGTGCAATTCTTAGAGCTGGGATACTTACTGATGAGGCAGTAAGCTGTGGTACATTAACAAAGGGTAATGAGAAAAGAAAGGGAATGGAATAGTCAAGCAAGCAAGGAGGTAGGAAAAATGATGATAAGAGGGCAAAAGTGAGTAAGGGATTTGTAGCAGCAACACCTTATAGAAATGGGTATACTGGCCCTCATTCAAAATGTGCTAAGTGTTGGACTTATCATCCCGAGGGTGGACCTTGTCAAGGGTGCTTCAATTGTCAGAAACCGAGTCATTTTGCAAGGAATTTTCGTATGAGCAGGAGGCGTCGATTAATGCTGTTAAGGGTGGATATGAACTAGGAACATGTTATGAGTGTGGGAGTCATGAACATTATCAAAATACTTGTCCTAAATTTAATCGAGCACCTAGTCAAGTGGGAAACCGGTTGACTATTTAAAGAAATCGAAACTCAAGGAATAACGGGAATCAAGTCAAAGGAAGGGCTTTCAATGTGAATGCGGTCGGCGCTCTCCAAGATCCTAACGTTGTGACGGGTACTTTTTATTTGAACCATCATTATGCTACTGTCTTTTTTATTCTGGAGCGAATTTTAGTTCTTTTCTATATTGTGCGCTCTTGTTTAAATATTGATTCATCAGTTGTAGTAAACCCTGGGTATGTGATAGAAGTAGCAGATGGTAAGAAAGTAGAAGTTGATAGGGTTATTTATGATTGCAAACTAGAACTAGGAACTTCCCTGTTCACTATAGATTTAATACCTTTAGGTCATGGGAGTTTCGATGTGATTGTGGGTATGGATTGGCTATCTGAGCATAAGGCTAAGATAGTGTGCCATGAGAAGGTGGTTAGGATACCATTAGAAAATGATGAGATACTTCATGTCCAAGGAGAACGTACTTCAGGAATCCCCCAAGCCTTAAGTAACGTGAAGGTAGACGAACCAAAATTGAGTGATATTTCCGTAGTACAAGATTTCGTTGAGGTGTTTCCAGAGGACTTGTCGGGATTGCCGCTGCAACGACAAGTGGAGTTTTGCATAGACTTAGTTCCGGGAGCGACGCCGGTTGCGAAGTCTCCATATTGTTTAGCGCCTTCAGACATGAAAGAATTGTTTGTGTAGCTTTAAGAGTTGCAAGACAAGGGTTTTATACGACCAAGTCATTCTCCATGGGAAACACCTGTGTTGTTTGTTAAAAAGAAGGGTTGGTGCAATCGCATGTCGTATTGATGATAGGGAGTTAATCTAGTTTATATATATAAGATTCGTTATCCTCTCTTGAGAATCGATGGACCTATTGATCCAGCTGCAAAGGAGGCCAGGCTACTTCTCAAAGATAGACTTTGGTTAGGTTATCATAGCTCCAAGTGCATAAGGCATGATATCTCAAAGACAGCATTTCGAACGAGTTATGACATTTTGAGTTATTCGGTTATGCCTTTCGGATTAACTAATGCACCCGCAGTCTTTATGGATTTGATGAACCGGGTTTGCAAACCGTATCTAGATAAGTTTGTTATCGTTTTCATTAATGACATTCTAGTCTACTCAAGTCTGGGATGACATGAGGTTCTTGTGGAGTTGGTTGTTGGCATTTCTAAAGAAGGAAAGTTGTTGCAAAATTTTCCAAGTGGGAGTTTTGGTTACAAAAGGTTGCTAATTTCTTGGTCACGTGAGTCAACCTGATTGTTTTCAAGTGGAGAATTTTCCAAGTAAGTTGAGGGTGGTAAGAATTGGAAAGCTCTACAACACCCTTGAAATTTAATATTTTGGGTATAGCTAGGTTATTATCGGAGTTTTATCAAACAATATCTCTAAGATTGCTTAACCTTTACTTTGCTGGTCTCAGAAAACAAAAAGTAGTGAGTGAGGCGTAGAACTGGAAGAGGCTTTTCAGACTTGGGAAGGATAACATGTGTAATGCTCCAATACTATCGTTGCATGATGGCGTAGAAGATTTCGTAGTATATTGCGATGCATTAAATCAGGGATTAGGCTGTGTACTCATGCAAAAAGGCAAGGTAATTGCCTACGCATCGAGACAGCTAAAGATCTATGAGAAGAATTATAAAATGCATGACCTAGAATTGGGAGCTGTTGTGTTTGCCCTTATGACTTAGAGGCATTATTTGTATGGTACGAAGAGTGTTATCTATACGGATCATAAGAGCCTTCAACACATATTCGATCAGAAGGAGTTGAATATGCGTCAAAGGAGGTGGATTGAGTTATTTAGTGACTATGAGTGTGAGATTCGCTACCACCCAGGCAAGGCAAACGTGGTGGCAGATGCACTATGTAAGAAGGAACGAGTGAAACCAAGACGTATACGAGCAATGGCTATGACTATTCAGTCTGGAATAAGAGGGATGATTCTAGCGGCCTAGGGCGAGGTGTTCAAGCAAGGGAATGTACTCGCAGAAAGGCTACATGGTTTGGATCAACAGATGGAGAGGAGAGAAGATGGGAGTTTATACTTCTTAGATCGTATATGGGTTCCGTTAGTAGGAGGTGTACGAACAATAATTATGGATGAAACACATAAGACTAAGTACTCTGTACATCCTGGAGCGGATAAGATGTACCATGATCTTCGAGATATGTACTGGTGGCCGGGAATGAAGAGGGACATTGCTATTTATGTTAGCAAATGTCTAACTTGTTCTAAGGTGAAGGCAGAGCATCAAAGGCCTTCGGGTTTATTGCAACAACCTGAGATACCCAAGTGGAAGTGGGATAAGATCACTATGGATTTTATCACCAAGTTACCTAGGACAAAGTGTGGGCATGATATGATTTAGGTAATAGTCGACAAACTAACCAAGTTGGCTCATTTTCTGGCAATACAAGAGGATTATAGCACTGAGAGACTGGCAAGGCTATACATCGATGAGATAGTCGCTCGACACGGAGTTCCTGTGTCAATCATTTCAGATCGAGATGGACGTTTTACTTTGCAATTCTGGAAAACATTGCAAAAGGCCTTAGGGACGCGATTGGATATGAGTATGGCTTATCATCTCAAGAACGGATGGGCAAAGTGAGCGTTACAAATTCAGACTTGGAAGTTATGTTTAGAAGGGTGTGTGGATATATTTTAGAGGCAATTGGGATCGTTCACCTACCGTTGGTAGAGTTTCTTACAATAATAGTATCATTCGGCATACGGTGTGCTCCATCTTGAACATTGTATGGAGAAAATGTAGGTGCTTTCGATGGTGCTGAGATTGGAGAAGGTAGTTTGATTAGGCCTGAGTTGGTGCAAGAGATGACCGACAAGGTAGTTTTGATCAAGGAGAAACTCAAAGCGGCAAGAGATCATCAAAAGAGCTATACTGACAATAGATGTAAGCCCCTAGAGTTCGAGGTTGGAGATAAAGTGTTACTGAAAGTGTCACCTTGGAAAGGCGTGATGCGATTTGGAAAGAAAGGTAAGTTGGCACCAAGGTCTGTAGGACCATTTGAAATCCTTGAAAGGATTGGTCCTGTAGCTTATAGGTTAAGGTTGCCTAATGAATTGAGTGAGGTGCATGACACATTCCATGTGTCAAATTTGAAAAAGTGTCTGACATATGCTAACTTGCATGTGCCATTGGACGAGATCGAGGTAGACAAAACTCTTCATTTTGTCGAGAAACCTGTAAAGATTATGGATTGTGAGGTTAAGACTTTAAAACGTAGTAAGATTCCTATTGTTAAAGTATGTTGGAATTCAAAGCGTGGTCCTGATTTAACATGGGAGCGCAAGGACCATATGAAAGCTAGGTATCCCCAACTGTTTGTTGCTAATTCTAGTGAATCTAGTGGTTAAATCTCGGGACGAGATTTCCCTAAGGAGGGGATACTGTGACAACTGTGTTTTGAGCAGGTTAGTCAACCGTTAGGATTGACTTGAGTTTCATTATGTGTTATGATAATTATGTGTTTATGTGATCGTATGTGAGTTTGGTTACTAATCAATGGAGCGTGATCGTCTCCCTGTGATTGAAGTTATGGTTGTTTCATTTTGTTCACATTTTAGTGACACTGAAAATGATGGTATAATTCCTTGTGTGTACGTATTTATATGTATATGTATACGTATTTAGATAATAGGAATTCGTGAGAATATGTTTAGAAATTTAGTTAGTAGATTTTAGTATTATTAAGTTAAGAAAATAAAGTATGAAATGATTTTTTTAGGTATTTAAAACTAGTTTTATTTAGAAGGATGACTAAATAAATAAAGGTTTTTATAAAAATAACAAAATTAAAAGGTTTTTGTGTAAATAGTAATAAAAAAAATGTTGTTCGGCCGGTTTAAGAAGAAAAAGAAAACCAATTTTGGTAAAAGTGGGATTTATTGGTTATTATCTAAACCTCCTCTCTGCACTATAATACAAAACACATATCTCATTTTTTTTTTATTTCGGTCGTACCAAGAGCGAAGTAAAAAAAAAGTTTTTTTTTTCCAAGATCAATTTGGTGAATTAAGGTTTCAAGAATTAAGGATCAAATGTATGTTAAAACTCTAATTGTTTTAACTTTCTTTTAATTTTGTAACAATAAAGTGATGGATAAATTAGGGTTCATAAAAATCTGTAAATTTATAATGTTAAACCTAATTAGAAGTGTTTAGGGTTAGATTAGATGTGATTTGATGTATTCGGTTAGAGTTAGAATGCGAAAGAATTAAATTTAGGATTGAGCAGAATTTTGAGTCATCTTGTTCGAATGTTATCTTATGATTGGTAACGAGATTTTTGATGAATCTTATGTCTATTAATAAGTTCAGAGAGTCTAGTTTCCAAAAGGTCCGGCCCTGAAATGTTTTGAGGTTGGGAAGTTAGTCAAATAATTTTCGCAAGAAAAATTGTTAAAACAGTAAATTTGGGTCTGATTTGGGTCTGATTTTCCGGGGAGTAAAAACCCCTAATTAAAAGGACAAATTTGGGTTAGCCAAAAATCTGTCGTCATTTTTATAGTGACTATTAACTCATTTCAATGGGCTAACGCAAAAACATTCTATCTTTTTTTTTTTTTTTTTTCTTTTTTTTTTTTTCATAATAAATATAGTATTTTTAAGGACGTCAAACTTTTTAATGTGCTTTCAGATCCGAATATGAGTACTTTATTAAGAAAGATGAATTTTTATAAAATAGTTTCAGATAGTATTATTTTTTTCTAAAAATTCACAGTAGCTCACAACTCATTGGAGAGCTAGGGTATGTAAGGAGAACCATCAATTAGGTGTTTTGGTATTTTATTTGTGGTCATAAAGTGACTACAAAATTCAGCCAGAAACTGTAAAGTGGAAGTTAGCGAGTAAGGTCATATAGGGTATGAAACTGAGTTGGGAGATGTATATGAAGGATCATAAACTTAGTGTTAGGTTTAGAGGTAATCTATGTTATTGTGACAATTTTCTTGGGGCATTTCCTAACCGAGTGGAAACTTATGTTTGTTATGATTAGGTTGTGTGCAGATATTGTCAAGTAAGCTGAGCAATGGTGAGTTTCATAGTACTATTTTACTATCTTGTTTTCTTAGGTTGGAATGATGTTAAAAATATGTTTTGAAATGTTTCGATTGCTTGTGATTATGTTAGTTTATGTTTCTCATGGACTTTTATAGTAGCTATTTTATTGTTTTGTGTTGGATTGTTTGTATGATGTTTGCATTGTTCTTCGCTACTTTGCGGTAAGAGGTTTCTCCTACTTTTTGTGGGTATGAACTGTGCGGATACGATAAAGAGTCTGGGATTGGGATAAGCATTCTCTCCTGGGAACTATTTTGTGATTTGGATCGGGGGATACGTTCCGTCCCAATTGTGATTGCTTATTTGGGACGATTGCATGTTAGCATGTATAATAGTCAGCTTAATTGTCCTGCCATGTTTTGTTTTTTTGTACAATCACAGTAATTGAATTAATATTTTGATGGTATGTAGTAAAATCCTATGACTCTCTCCAACCTTGTGTTGCGATTTTAAGCATCATTTTAGAGTGAGAGTTATGAAGATACTAAAGTTAAGAAACTGTGGCTAGAGAGGACAATTAGGACTGCATTGGTAGTTCTCATTTGATTCGTTTTCGTATTTTGTTTGAATGATTTCTTGGTTGTTTTTAGTAGGTTTGGAAGCATTGCACTTGTTTGTGAAAGACCTTTTTTTTCATTAATACAAGATGCTGTTCTTTTGTTTTCGGTATTGTCATGATACATAGTGTCTTTTATTTCTAGTTATGCATGTAGTGATTCTCTATTGTTGACACCATTGTGTTGTGATGATATCCATGATGTTACGCCTCGTGTTTCTGCCTTGGCGGGGGTGTGACATCCGCAATTGTTGAAACAAAAGAAGTGATGCAGGACACAGAAGTCATTCATATCCAATTCATGCATTGAATTGTTGTTTCATTAAAAGTTTGATTTTGTTGTCATACAAATACTGTTCTGAGAAAAAAGGCCAGTAATTCAGAGAATGCATCCAACAAATCAGTAAAATAAAGCATCTTGGATTATGCAACAAAAGATGTACATGCAAACAAATACAAGATGTCAAAAGCAATATAAATATGCATGGCATATTTCCGATCTCTTCATTTACACCTTCAAGTTCTTTCTAAAGAAGACTTAAAAGGCACTCGCATTGAACTGGAGATTCAAACGGGCATTCATGTCACTTTTGGTCAAGATGTGATACTTTCACAAGTACAATGCTCCTCAACGTAGATCAATTATAAAAGCAACTTGACAAAGATAAATTTCAAGAAGATGGATCCATGACAGCCTTTTGGGTGGTAAACAACCAATTTCAGAAGTTCATCAATTCAAAGTTTACTTTGGATTATGATAGTCAAATGACAAACAAGTATTTTGCTGAATACACTGGAATCGAAGTTAAACAATTCAGAGACATATTACTTCAACTCATGGGTGGTAATGTTAAGAAGTCTGTTGCTGAAAGAACACGTCATCAAAGACAATATGATATAAGACTGAATAAAAGACAGATGCGGACGCAAGAGAGTAAGATTGATACGGGTAAAGCAGTAGATGCTGATTTGGTTGTCACAGAAAGTAGTGGAACAGAATCAAAAGTACAAGATGACAATTAGAGTCAGGAATGATACAGATGCTGATGATGCAAATATCAGACCCATATATGACGAAGAGCCAACGGGCTGAGGTATCATTTGAATGCTGAATGTTAAAAAATTTTTTCCTTTTTTAGGTGGGCATAGGACAACATCATAATGAGCAACATGAATTCATTAATGAGGTAGGGTTGGCAGTACCCTAAACAAATGTAAGTTAAAAGTCTATGCTTGATTCATATCCTGATAAACTGACACTGATAATTAAATCAATCACTATGTTGAAAAATATTTTACATCAAAAAGACCGTTGCCAAATTTCAAATCGAGATTTTCTTTCAAGAATGGTAGACATTTATTGCGTTCTCGAATTTAAATATCGCATGAGTGCGCATGCATTAAATGCGAGGCAACATGGTTCAATATTTTGAATTGAAACAAGTAATAAAGCCAAGATTTAAAAAGGAAAATTGATGTACTTGAAAACAATGAACATGAATCTAGAATATAGTGTGGCTAAATGATGTAGAGGAAAATGAGGACTTTTGCAAAAATAACATTATCAAAATGATTTGTATGATTGAGTGTATTAAAGATTACGAGATCTTAAGAACTATAGAACACAGGATTAATTCTTTGTTGATAATAATGCTGATTTAAAAGCCTCAGATTCGGAAAAGGTTTTTGCAATTGCTGTCGCTTTTAAAAAGTAGACTTGAAGGAAATTAAAAGGTAATAGTGTGATACTATGTTTGCTTAAAATGCCAGGTCTTGAGGAAACGTTTTTTTGAAAATCATAAGAAATCAATCAGTACTAGACAACCGAATGCGTTTATATCGGTTAGACCTAAAATGTCAAAACCACGGTTTTCCTCCAAGTTGATGTGAGAATAACAATTTGTCTATAGACCGGTAACTCAACATTATTTGCCTCAAGAGAAGAGAATCTGTGTTTGCAAAACTCTCTCGATCATATGTTTGCATATAGCGAATCTGGAATAGTTCTAAATCATGCAAGATTAGGTTTAAATGACATGGTTATAATCACTTTCTAGTTGAAGATAGGAAAAAGACACAAGAAAGATATAGGAAATCACAAAACTAGTGTTATGCCTTTTGCTAGATTTTAAAGCATACTGTGACAGCAAACCAAAACCTATGAGCACTAATACTCATATGTTCATAACTAAACATGAGGAAGACATATTGCTTGTGCAAATTTACGTTGATGACATTATTTTTGGTTCTACGAACCCAAAACTTTCAAAATGATTTGAAAAACTAATGCACAGCAAGTTTGAAATATCTATGATGGGGGAGCTAAAATTCTTTTTAAGAATTCAGATCCACCAATCCCCTCGTGGTATCTTCATAAACCAAGCTAAGTATGCTCAAGAGATACTTATAAAGCATGGTATGACCTCATGTGATAGCATTAGTACTCCAATAGCTACGAAACACCTAGATGTTGACTTGAGTGGAACTCTGATTGATCAAATGAAATATCGTAGTATGGTTAGAGCACTCATGTACTTAACAGCAAGTAGACCAGATATTGTACATGCAATATGTTATTGTGCTCGCTATCAAGCGAAACCGACTAAGAAACATCTCACTGCGGTTAAGCGAATCTTTCAGTACCTTAAAGATACCATTAACATGGGACTTTGGTATTCGAAGGACACCGGTTTCGAACTAACTGCTTTTTCAGATTCGGATCACGCGGGCTGTCTCGATTCACGTAAAAGCACATCTAGTGGCATACAATTTCTAGGTGGTGATAAGTTAGTCAGTTGGTCGTCCAAGTAGCAGGACTGCACTTCCATGTCTTCAGCAGAAGTCAAATATGTGTCTTTATATGCGTGTTGCGCTCAAGTTCTATGGTTGAGAACTCAGCTCACAGATTATGGCTTTCACTTTGATAAAATACCTATGTATTGTGACTCAAAGGCAGCCATAGCCATCTCGTGCAATCCAGTCCAGCATTCTCGTACCAAGCACATCGATGTCAGATATCACTTCATAAAGGAACAAGTTAAAAAGGGAATTGTTGAGTTATTCTTTGTCAGAACTGAATACCAATTAGCTGACATGTTTACTAAAGCCTTACCCGAAGATAGGTTTAAGTATCTCGTCAGACGACTCGGTATGAGATGTTTGACTCCAGAAGAACTGGAGGTTCTGGCAAATGAATCTGCTTGATCCATCAAACATCGAATCTTTAAATATTTTATTTTTTCTCTTTATTTTGATTTATAAATATTTTTGAAAAAAGAAAATATAAAACCAACAAAAAGAAATAGAAAAATATAAAATATAGAAAAACAAAATATAAAATCAGAAAATTTCAAAAATACCAAAAAGAATCTTCTCGACATGTCTCTTGGAATCGATAACATTTACGTACCTAGAAATGTCGATTAACATTGACACAAGTGTCTAAATGAAGTTCGAACAAGAGTTTAAACGTTTTTAAAACATGTCATTTCTCCATTTTTCTCAATGACTTATGTACATTTCAGTGCATAACTCGGACCCTAATGTAACAGGGAGGTGTACGCTTCAGTGCGCTTACTCTACAAATAGAAGAGAAGTCTTCTATCATGTGTTTTCAAAACCGTTGAACACAATTTTTCAAAAAGAAATTTTCATGTCAAATTGTTCACAATATAATTTGTGATATCTTTTCATAATAACTGGTATTTGTTAACACTCCCTTCCTCAAATAAGTTTGAAAATTGTTGTATAAATTTTGCTCAATAATGTCGTATTAACAAGTGGATCAATTTCTGAGGGGGAGCTTTTAAAACAAAAGCCTTTTAATGTATTTTTGGTACATCTTATAAATGTCAATTTTATGTATCCAAAGACATTTTATGAAATTAAAATGTGGAAATTATAATGTCAATTTATAATATACATTGTTCACTAAGGCATCTCACTCCGTCTTCAACATTTTGTGGTGTCTTATCAATTTTTCATTCCAATGTCAAGTTTTAATAAATATTGGTATCCCACATATACTATTGAAGGGGAGCTATCAGGAAAATGAATTCATGCAATATTGTGGTAAAAAATTTCTCCCCATGGAATTTTTCATGTCAAATTTTAATCAATTGGATTTCAAACACTAAAAGATTTATTATTTTAAATAAGGGGAGAAAATGTGATTAAACGTGATATAGAAGAATGTGATCTTTAAGACTCTAAGTGAAACTCTTTCCTTCATGTACAAAACAATTTCGAATCTTAGAGCACATGTGTAGGGGAGTATTTCAAAATGTTTGTATCAATGGTTTTATGGTTCGATCACTATACCAATAACCAATTAATCTCACGACGTCGATGAAGTCATAAGGTGGTTAAGGTTAGGCAAAATTCCTTTGATCCAACCAGAACCAGAGGGATCTACCCAAGGATAATCCATAGTTAGAAATAGCAGTCCTTAGGTATGATTGGAGAAGAATGAGTATACGGGAATAATGCCGACTAAGATTGAGCTAACACTGGAACAATCACAACAAGGTGTTAGTAATGACGTCTTAGTAAGCATTGAAGGGGTTGAAGAATGAAAAAGAAAAGTATGGATAAAGGGTAAAAACAAAGCAACCCTCCACACAACTCAGGCAGAAACCGGGTCAATACATAATCTATCAAAATCACAATGATAATTGTTGATATTGAAGAAAGCCTGCATGGACCCAGTGATGCAATGTATAACCCTTCCCAATCATTCGTGTGACAACCGTGTCTTGAGCAGGTTAGTTAAACCCATAGTGTTGACCCAAGTATATTATTATGTGTTATAACTATGTGTTTATGTGATCTTATGTGAGTTTGGTTATCAATCTATGAGCGTGATCGTCTCATTTTGATTTAATTTATGGTTAATATGGGAATTTCATTTTGTTTACATTTTGTGACAATAGAATTGATAGTATGATTTTTATGTGTGCTAAGTGAGTTAAGTATGTGCTTAAGATCATTTTAAGTTGTATGGGCATCTCATTTTGATTTTATATGTGTGTTAAAGTGTCGGATATTCCAGGTGTTCACATGTGGTGATAATGGAAACGAGTGACATGTCGTGCAATTGAGGTGCGTCCGGTTTAAGGTTTAAAGAAAAAAAATATTTAGGGTTTATTATATATATATATAATATATAATTATTAAGGGTGCGTCCGGTTTAGGGTTTAAAGAAAAAAAATATTATTTTTAGGCTTATTTGAGTTAGGCTAGGACTAGAAGAAAATAGTTATAAAATCAACTTGGCTCATCCCTTTTCTCTTCT
>BQNB010151928.1:0-15839 GCA_026074375.1 Tanacetum coccineum | reverse complement strand
ATCAAACTTAGAGAATTTTAGAATCATTCACCAAGGAAGAGTTATTCATTCACCTCAAATTGCTTCCGTAGGTGCAATTTCACACATCTTTCCAAACAATAATCTTGAGGACTCTTTCAAAATGGGGGATGAGGATCTTAACTTTATTCCAAACAAGGAATTAGACAAAGAAGATCTCATTCCAATCCCAAGAGAGTCCAAAATTGGAAAAGAGTGTGATTTTCCTCTTTGTGATGATTTTCAAAGTTTCAAGACTTTTTCAAACCCTTTCTTTGAGAAAAAAGATGGTTTTCCCTCTAGAAATGACGAGTCAATTCTTAAGGAGGAGGTTCATAAGGAAACTCTTAAGAGTTATTTGAACCCTCTTTTTGAAGACGACGAGGAAATCATTTCTATTGAGGTATCTAGACAAATTTCTCCGAAAGTTAATTCTGAACCCTCAATTGAGTCTCCAATTTCATCTTCTCCTAGCCTCTCTTCTTCAGAGGCTAGTGAGTACTCTCTGGATGAGTTCGCCGATGAACTTGCTCTTATTGACTTCTCATCATACCCAGAGAGGGATGACATGACTACCCCCGATATGTCAAAAGAGTTTGTTTTAGATGACATGTCATTTTCACCAAAAGAACTTAATTTGGAGTCTCTACCAAAAGATGACTTTGATAATGATGATGATCTCTTTGAGATGGATTCTAACAATGATGAGTGGAAAAGAATTTTGTATGGAGAGGATTTTGAGAGAATGGATTCTGATAGTGATAAAACCAAAGATTTTGACAAATCAAGTTCAAGTGTTTTTAAGAGCTTAAGTGATGAATTTGAACCCGGTGGTTCAAGTTATGTTGAAGGAAATGATTTGGTTTGTTATGAGGATTTTCATGTAAGTGATGCTTTATTCTCAACAATCAATGAGGATAAAGTTTTCAACCCGGGTATCCTAGTTGATAAGAACTCTAAAGTTCATGAGCCAAATGTTTTACCCACCCTGCCCACCCGTCCTTCGGAATTTCTTCACCCTCACTTTTATCCTCCATGATGTACCTTGTGATGGTGAGTCAAGCTAGGGGACTCTATAATAAACAAGCGCTTCGTGGGAGGCACCCCATGCTTATCCTTTTTATCTTCTTTCTATTTTTTTTCTTTGCTTCCCCAAGGACAAATCAATTCGGGGACGAGTATAGCTTGTACTCGGTTAACAAAAACTAAGCCGTTTTAAGTCGTTTATGAGCTAACAATGAAAATGATGAGAGGAGGCTTGTTCTCTTTCGTTCTTGTTGGTTGTTTGTGCTTGTTTGTCTAGGTTTTCCGGATTTTGGAGGATTCATGGTTCAAAATTGTGGAAGAACAAAGCAATGCCCACAATTTCCATTGATGGTCTCCAATCTTCTCTTCATAAAGTGGGAAATCTCATATCCTTGTCTTTATCGAACTAACATCTATTCTTTTGGCATGACCTTAGAATTTTTGTTTAGATTCCTTTTGACCCCTATTTTTTTTAAAAACATTGAGGACAATGTTTCGTTTTAGTTTGGGGAAGGATATCTTCGATATTGACTTGCACTTCACGCAACCTTGTTTGAACCTTTTTGAATTACCCTTTTTGTGAAAAAAGTGGAAATTTTTAAATTTTTTGCTTACAATAGAAGCTTAGTTTGGGGAAAAACACCACTTTTTGGTAATATGTTGATGATAAATAGGAGTTAATTTTGACTTGACCGGGTGAAAATGCCCTAGCTAGTTCTTTAACCTACCTTTTGTGGGGCTAAGCTTTCACAAATCCTATTGCATTGGATTTTAAAAATGTGAAGAACAAGAGATGATGTAGTTAAATATAAGTGTATTTGCTTAAGCAAGGTTTATTTGGAAAACCTAAAGCTTATATGAATGATTTGTGTCTTTTTACTCCCACAAGCTCTTAACACACCTAATCATACGTGCTCTTTTGAATTTAACTAAGTCAACCAATGTCTTTAGAAAAAGTCTTACATTTTGGAAAGTAATTCATCTATTATGTAAGTAAGATTTTTGGTTTCAAATTTATAAGTTGATTTTCTAAAGTGAAATTTTTCCATTCACCAAAAATATAATTATAAAAAGAATGCCAATGAAGCATTTCTAATGCAAAAGCATTATTTTTCGTGCCAATGAAGCATTCGCAAAAATAGAATAATAAAAGCTATATATAGTTTTAATCGTTGGCGTATCCATGTTGAGAGTGAGACTCGGATGGGGTCGCAACTAAGGATTAAGACTATGTACGTGGAATCAAGGTTCGTAGGCATTCATCACTAGGGAGCGCGGCCTAGGTGGTGATTGCAACTAAGGGACTTTGGATTCTAGGCTTTGTAGGAAGAAGGTGTTGTCGCGATAACCCACAAACGTTAGTAGCGGAGTGGGGGTTCGAACTAAGAACACCGGTTGTTGATGCGATATCCTATTTGGGAGAAAGGCCTAAGTAGGGGTTCGAACTAAGAACAACATTCCTATTGCAAAAAAAAAAATTTATAGTATATTGAAAATAAAAGAATGGTAAAAATTTCATTTTCTAAAATCAAGTATATAAATACTTAGTATTCCCCCAATTATCTTTTAGCTTTGAGTTGAGGTTATCTTATGTTATAACATTTTAACTCACAGGTTTCAGTGTATAGCTAGATGGATTTCAACTATAAAGATAATTTATTCTATGGTTAAGTGAAAAGAGAGCACACTCTTAATCCTTAATTTATCTTGGGATGAAAAGAACACAAGAAGTAAGTATGAAGCTTAACCAGTTTACTTATATATGACAATGTCTTGTTTTAGGATACTTTGTTAGTCTATTGAAAAGTCAGGAAGACGAATTTACCTATTTTGGTGCTCAATTAAATCGGCAGTAGCCTATTTCAAGAGCCTAAAAAGATTGCAAAGATTGCAATGATTTGCCATTAATTGTTGCCATGAGATAAAAGTGATGAAAAAAAGCGTTAAGATGGTTTAAAAAGGGAATTCATAAAAGGTGAAAACAAGGGCATTTTGGAAACTTGTTTAGTTTACAAAGTGAACACTTAATAAAATAGATGTGAGAGCCCGCAACGGCAATCAATAGTTTGTGGAGTTTGATAAGTGTTAAATTGTATAACATAAAATACCCAGATTTTGCTAATAAAAGCCAAAAAAATTAGCACCAAAGATGGAAAATGTGTGCTTTTTGTCTCAGACGTCAAGAAAAGGAATCATAGCAAAAAGGAGCAAAAACCGACCAAAACGGACAATAAACGGAAAAGCGACGACGTTATCAAGTGAGGCACATGAGGAAAGATATCAAAGCCGGATAAGCCCGACACAAGAAAAAGTTAGATTTAAGTCAAAGGATGTCAAAATACATGAAAAGACCAGGTTCAATAGTTTGAAGTGAAATGACCGATTATAACCCTTTGAAGAGATGCAAAATTACTAAAATACACTTGGGCCTTTCTAACAGCCACCAGCCATTCGGATAGACACAAAAGCCCAATTCAAAGCCCATTTCTTGTTTTTAAAACTACAAGGGCCATATATGTCAATTCTGGAAGTTGTTTTATCACTACACTTTGGAAAAAAAAAAGAAACACAAGGACTTGTATTGCAATTAACTCAAACTTTCAAACACAACGCGGGGTATAACTTTTCCCCCTAACCGTTTAATAACCTGTTTTTTTCTCCCCGCCAAACCCGCACAAGACCCAAACTTAACCCCCAAGATCCCTTCCCCGGTTCATCTCCCAACAACAAACCCACCCACCTCAGTATTTACCATCTCACCTCGTCCTTTTTTATGACGTGGCAAGCTGTCCCAATGGAGCAAACACCACCCCCATGCCACATCCCACGACCAAGAATCAATACAAAAGAGAATCGCAACGGCTAGGAGTAAATTTTTCATCATCTTCTCGATCTTCCTATAAATAGGAGCTTGTAATTCAGTTTTTAGATATATAGTGATAGATAGTTAGAGAGTTCAGTTTTTTTTTGTAATTTTTACTTTATTATGATAGCCTACGTGTAACTGTACATCCTTTGCAAATTAAGCTTTAAAAATCTTTCAGTCATTGTACTTATTTGTTTTCTAATCTAGATACTCTTTCTTTCATAAAGCAATAATCTAATTGAGTAGGTTTGTGTTTAAGTTTTTCATGAAATAAGCTAGTTTTAGCTAATAAGCTTGAAATAAGCTCAATATAGCTTATTCTGTTTTCTTTAGTTCAAAAATTGTTCAAATGTTGTTAAAAGTCTTTTAAATACTGTATTTGTCTACTTTAGTTCAACTATGGTCATTTGAGTTCAATTTGATGGATATTGGAAGCTTTTGGAGTTGATAAGCTCATTTCAGCTTATTGAGCTTAAGCTCAGGTTTTAGAGGCAAGGTGCCATATAGGTTCTAAATTTGAGATCCACTCACTCAACAAGAGTGGCTACAAGTGCAAAGGTTTATATTCATGATTTTAATTTTAGCATACATATAGCTTTATATTATTTTGTTTTTTTTTTTATTTTTTTTTTTTTTTTTTTTTTTTTTTTTTTTTTTTTTTTTTTTAAATCCTTAAGCTCTAATGCATTGTCTTTTTGTGTGCTTAAACCTGTTCAATATTACTTAGTTAGCTTAGATATTCAAATGTTTTAAAGCTATTGTAGCTAGAATTCATTAAAGTTTCATTTCTTCAAATTCTGTCATTTAGAAGGGGTGAGCTTAGCTGAGTAACTAGTTATTTTTAGAACATAAGCTTTAGATTTTAGAGCTTAAATAGCTTAATTAGTTGAGTTTAAGATAGAGTAGATAAAAGGTTTTAGCAGATTTAGTTTTAAAATAGATTTTAAGTAAAATTTAGTTGGGACAGTTTGTGTTAAGTAGTGTTTGGTATAAGGAGTTGTTGACTCTAAAAGTCAACAAGAGACTGTCAAAACACTTTACATAGTTTAGATTTTCAGAGTGTTCAAGTTTTAAAGAGGATTTGAAAGTTAGTTTGTAGAATTTCAAAATTTAAAGCTTAAAAAGCTTTTGCCAGCACCAGGACACTTAAAGTGTCAAGTAGTTTTAAGAGTTAAGTAGTTCAAAGCATTTTAGAGTTCAATTTGGGTTAGTGTAAACTTAGATACATTTAGTTAGTTAGTTTATGAGTTCTCAACTAAGAGTTTTGGTCTGCACTTAAGTATTTACCAATATACATCACAAAAGCAGTAACTTACTACATACTATTGTAAAAAACTTGATGTTGCTCATCACTTTTCTAGATACTTTTTAGCTCTTGAAATTAGGAGATAGAATTTAGTTTTAAGCAATTTAATAGTACTCTATTAGCTCTTTAAAGATCATCTTTCAAGTTTCATTTTCAAGCTTTTAGTCTAGTTTTAATGTTCTTGCAAAAGTGGTACTAGCAGCAACTTAGATTTCAATGATTTACTTTTGGATTCCTATTTTCTAGTTGTTCATTTCAAATTTCTTTTATCTAGATTTCTTCTATAATCATAGTATAGCTTATTTCCAAAATTTCAGTTTCTAGGATTTAGAGTTGAGCTATTTAGCGTATTAGAAATTGCTTAATATCAGTAATTAGCCTGAACTTTCACTTTTTAATAGCTAATTTCTTCTTAATCTAGTTTACTTTTAGCTTATGTCTTTTTAGCTATCCCTAGTACACATTATAAGCTTCATATAGTATCTTTTGGTTTTTACTTTCATTAAGTAGTAAGCTAGAAATAAGCAAAAGTTTAGAAAAGTTAGAATTTTAAAGAAAAACCTTAGTTTCTGTAATACAGTTTTAAAAAGCTTAACTTCAGCTTATCTAGCTAGTTGATAAAATGTCAAAGTGCTTTTGTTAAAGTTGAGTAGATTCAGCTCAGTATTCCACTTTTATTGTTTTGAGTTTTGCTTATTTTCACTTTTGTAATAAGCTAAATTTGCTTTAAGGTCGTAAGGTAGTTTGGTACGTCTTTAATAGTTAAGGGTGTTTTAGTTTTAAACTATAGTTGTAAAATTTATTACCTTTTCCCGCCTACCCTTTACTTTCATTTGTTGCATTTCCTACCCTGTTCTTTTAGTTTAATAAAATAGTTTTTATATTTTAAAAATTATATAAAAATTAGGGTTAGTGTTTTAATTACAAAATAAATGGTTCAATTGATTAGTAAAAATTGGGCATTTTCATACCATTAAATTTCTGCACATTTTTAGTAGTTAAAAATCATTTTTCTTAAGTTTTTCCAATTGAATTTGTTTTTCTAGAAATTAAAAAAAATAGGTTTTTTGGTAATTTCTTTTTCTTTAATAAATTCATAGAAAAATAGAAAAATAGTTGGAAAAAAACTAATTCTTTTTGTAATATTTTTCTTTTTCTTCTATATTTTGAAAATACAAATAGATTTTTAGTGTTAATTTTTTAGAAAAAGTTTATTTTAAGTAAATTACATTTTTCTTTAAAGAAAAACATAGAAAATTCAAAAATAGCTAAAAAATTCTATTCTTTTCCTAAAATTTTCTCTTTACTTGTGATTTTTAGTAAAAAATTTTGTTAGTATTAGTACATTAGATTTTAAAATTCTAGTTTTAGCTCATATTTTTAATTCACGTTGTTAATTTTTCCGTATTAGTAACCGTTTTTTAATCCTTTAATCGAATTCTATAGTTTAAGTGTGTTTTGATATTCGTAGTGAAATTTCAAAAATCAAAGAATGCCATTATTCAAATTCTTGAACTCAATGCCGAATCAATTCCCGAGATTTCAATTCACTTACTGCGATGGATACGACTCGAGAAGAAAATACATCCCGGTAGAAAATATACGTATTGTGATTTCTTAAGTGAGATTGTATCCTTTTATATTCTCTTGTTTGAGAAGTAATTTGGAAAGAATTGTCACGGGATTTATACTATACATATATAAATTTGACTAGTGCTTACACTCGTACCAAAAATGAAATCTTCAATCTTATAAGTGGAGTGACTACTCCTTTCATTGTGGTACCTGCGAAGCTTGTTTTGATAGTAAGCCTCTTCGATTGAAGCTACTTCCTTGCCTTCTTTTTTCTTAGTTACCTCCTTTGTTCTTCCCTTGTCATCTTTAGCAACATTTCGGCTATTAGGATTAAGGCCATTGGGCCCTCGTAGCCGTAAAGTTTAGGCTGAACGTATGTTCTCTCCTTATTCGATAATTCTGGGAGTATACTATTACCACAATACTTGATCTAGTCATCCCACCCATTCCATGTTGGCTTCGGTCCAATTACTTTTCGATATGGTACATTATTTCCATGTGCTTTGTAAGGGAGAAGAATTGCCTGACAATTACAATCCTTAGCAAAATCTGCTAATATGCCTTCTCCACAGAAATGGTTATTCGTCTTCAAGCTTATTGTTTTCATAACGGACAAATAAATCTACACACTAACGTGTTTCAATCCAAACCTTTATGCATTTCCTTCCGCTTAAAGTGGTCCATGGGCTATGCTTCTAACCGCCCAAGTTCGTGGAGTGTTTTATGGCTATTGCAAAGAATTTTAAGCCTCCGGGAGTTGTTGGAAAAGGCCCTAGAATGTTAACTCCCCAGTGACTGAACAGCCATCCATTTCAAGCTGCTATTGCGTCATTTTTGGCTGCTTTCCTTATCGTAAATTGCTCCTTGCATTTTTCGCACTATTGAATTACCTTTGCGGCGTCTTTGTGCATCTACGGCCAATATTATCCTTGCTTCGTAATTTTGACCACCATTGAGCGTGGCTCTGTATTGAAACCACAGGAAGCTTTATGTGTTTCTTTTACGATGTCGTCAGTCTATGGCGGAGCTACACAGCGAAGCCATGGTATGTACAAGGACCTTCAGTATAGGCTTCCTCTAATTAGCTTGTACTGAGGTGCCTTGACCCTGATCTTCCTAGCCTCTTTTAGATCTTCTAGTAATAGACCGCTCACCAAGTACTCGTGGATAGGAGTCATCCAACTTTCGTCTTCCTTGGTTTCAACTTGTAGAATCGCTTTTTCTTTGATTGACCTCTTCGCTAGGACTTTGATTAGCACTTCTTTAGTAAGGTGTTCAAAGGTCATCGAGGCCAGCTTGCTTAATGCGCCAGCTTTTTTATTTTGATTCCTTCGGATGTGTTTGATCATATAGCTGTCAAAGCCCTTCAAGGCCTCTTTTGTCTTCTACATGTATTCTTTGATCGTTGGTTGCTTGGCTGCATAGGTTCCTTTTATTAGATTTACCAGCAACTGAGAGTCTATAAAAATTTCCAAGCTTACAATTTCCATCTCATGTGCTATTCGCAACCCGGCCATTAGCGCTTCATACTCTGCTTCGTTGTTCGTTGTTTCAAATTTTGAATCGTAGAGCATAAGTATACTCTTTACCCTCGGGATCTATCAGCATCAGTCTTATGCCTGAACCGTTGAAGCTTGCGGCTCCATCAGTACACAGTTTCCATTCGCAGCTTAGCCTTATTTTTTCTGACTTCGTGTTTGTTTTTCCACCTGTTTCCTTTATGTTATCTTCAAAGGGTACTTCGATTAGAAAATCTTTTGCGATTATCTTTTTTGTCGTCACCCCCCACTCCGAAACATATGTCACTGCCTCTCCTAAATCGATTGCCAATTTAGCAACTCGACCTGATTTTTCCAAGTTTCGTGAGTTTCTCTGTTTGATAGGCAAATCGATTAGGACTGTTCCTGTATTTGCCTGAAAAATCTTCCTTATCCTTTTTGCTGTGTGTATACCAATGCTATATGAGATTTTCCAGATGCTAGGGAAGGATTAGTCTCAGCTCCCATGTAAACTTTATTTACGAAATATATGGGTAACCTGTTCTCCTTACCCTTATATGCTAATAAAGTTTGCGCTTAAATACTATCTCTCTGTCGAAGCTAGAGAGGTAATCATTATCCGAGACCTAACCATGCATCGGTGTTGTTACATTGCATAGTCCTCCACAGATTTCTTCATTTCTTGGAGTGTCGCTTCTGCTTCTTGCGTCCACCGTATGTTCCTTTTATTTGTGCAACTTTTGAGTGTTTTGAAGAAAGGAAGGGATCTTTCGGGCTGCTAATTTTCCATTGAGGCTCTGTATGTACTTGAGTGTCTTTGGTTGTTTGACATCAGTGATAGCTTTTACCTTCGAAGGGTTAGCTCATATGCCTTGCTTGGTAATGAGATGTCCTCAAAACGGGCCCTCTTCGACGCTAAAAGAGCACTTCTTTAGGTTGAGCTTCATGTTGATTGATCAAAACCTTTCAAAAGTTTCCTTAATATCTGCCAACATATCTTCTTCGGAGGTGCTTTTGATCACCATGTCATCGACATAGGCCTCAAGGTTTCTCCCGATTTGATCATGAAAAACCTTGTCTACTAGTCTTTGGTATGTCGCTCCAGCGTTCTTTAAACCAAAAGGCATCTTTCGGTAACAGAAAACCCCTTCTCCTGCGAAGAAAGTTGTCTTATCTTTGTCTCCTTCTGCCATTTGAATCTGATGATAACCCTTGTAGGCGTCTAAGAAACATTTTAGTCAGAACCCGGAGAGAGATTCTACCTTCCAATCGATTTCAGGTAGAGGGTAGCAGTTTTTGGGGCATGCTTTGTTTATATCTGTGAAATCAACACACATCCTCTACCCTCCCTACTATTCTTACCATTACGGGTAGGGCAACCCATGTCTAAGCTTGACCTATATCGTAATATTACCTGCTTCGTTATGCATCCTCCATTCTTCTTAATTACAAGCAGTCGTGCTGCGATCATGGACCTAGACCCCCTCTTTATTTGCTTGAATGGCTTGATGTGTGCTATATTCATTAACTGTGTTCTGTTTTGAAAGGTATTCCCTTGACTCATATTGTTATAGGAATCCCCGTCATACAACATGGTGGTCCATGGCAAAGACATCAGCATTGGACCTCAGAAGGTCTCACACCTTTCTTTTGAATGTTCCAGAAATTTGTTTTTTTGATAGTGACTGTTTATGCACTGGATATCTATCATGGATGACCACCTTTTCTCTGCCTTAGTATAGCTGAGGACGCCTTTTGTGCTTTCTGGGGGCGTTTCTCTTATCTTCTTCATTCCTTATTTTATCTTGTTGGATTCGTGTGTTGAGAACACATTTATGATTCCTTTGGTAGTGTGGAATTTGATGGCTTCGTGGATGGTGGAAACCACGATTACCATTTTCTGCATTGTTGTCCTTCCTAGTAACATATTAGACGGTGAATCAGACCTTACGATGACAAAGTTGAGGGTTTCCCTTCTTGCGAGAAAGGGGTCGCCTATTGTGATTTCTAAAGGAATCTCTCCACTAGACCAGTATTTTTCTCCTGAAAACACTATTAGAGGGACTTTCGAGTCTATCTTGGATGCTCTGATGGAAGGTTTTAATTTCATGAAGCAATGTTCATAGATGACCTTGTTTGAGCTTCCGCTATCCATGTGCACCCGACCTACCTCTCTTCCAAAGATCTTAGCTTTTATTATGACCGGTGCTGAGGAATTACTGCCTCTTGTTACTAAAGGAAACAATGAATTCCATTCCCTGCCTCCAGAGAATAAATACCTTCTGTATGCCATTGGTCCCTTGTGTAGACACCTCATATGCCTTGTATCATGAGTATGGACTATGGGTGCTTCGGTTGGCGTAGCGCCTTTGTCTTTCTTCCCTTCTACTTCCGAACATACGGGGAGGCTGTTAGAAGCTTCTAGCTACCTTTTCTATAGCAAGGATCTCTCTTGGGCTTTTGGACAGACTGGAGAGCAGTCCATGATTAGGTCCTCGGTAGGGGGAGAACCTATCCCTGTTGTTCTATCCTCTGTTATTGTCCCAGGAGGACTTCTTTGATCTTTTAAAGTTTTTCCTTCGATCATTCGGAGCTCCATTAGTTGCTACTTCTCTTGCTTCAATCCACGTGTAGGTATTTTTCCATAGACCCCTTATAATGAGGGAAGGTCCATAGAGAGGTGTTCGACGAAGCTCCTTGTCCTTAAACTGTGAACAAAACCAGAGATATGCTAATCTTCATGTAGACCCAAAATCTATAGAGTATCATCGATAAATCTGGTAGCGAAGCCCCTGGTACTTTGGCCTTCTCTTTGTTTTATGTTGTGGACCGCTAAATGCGTCTTTATGAACTTCTTTTGCTACTAACGAGGGGACCGTTGAACTTTAGCCTTTAGATCTTCCCAAGTTAGAATGCTACCTACCTCCCCGGCACCAGAATCCCCTTCCCCCGCCACACCGCTACTGGATATTCCACCATATTTGGTGCGTAATCCTTTGAGGGTGTAGTGAAAATATGACAAGTCAACGGGAAAAAACACCATTTTTGCATGATGATGGCCCCTTCGAAAAGGTACAAGAAATTATCGGGGTCCCCCTTTCCATCATAAGAACCAATGTGGGAAGGCATTTTTAGTCCATCTGGGAGAGGAAAATCCTCGATCCAGAGGATAAAAGGGGTTATGGAACCCGTTGGATCTGCAAAAGAGCCTGCAGGGTTCGGGTTTGGATACATGGCATAATGTTGGCGGCGCTACAATTGGGGTATACGTCTAAAAGGGGGTAGTTACTACTCTAAGGGGATAGCTGCGGGATGCCCTAACCATTATACGAAGGTATGCCATTATTTGTGAAAGTATGCGGTATATACCCCCCATGTGGATGATGGGCGAAGGTTCCCCCAGCAGGGGGGTTACCATTCTGAGCCTGGAAAGGGAAACTTGGAGGTTTCCCATTAACAATGCCCGCATATGGTTGGGATTAGGGGTTAATATGAGTAGGCACAAATCCAGTGTATATAATACAAGAACAACTAGTAAATAAAGTAGGGCCCTGGTAGTGAGAGAAGCATCCCATTAAGTGTAGGGAGATATCCCCCTATGTTAGTTCAAAGGTTATTGCCTCCTATACAGAGTTCCAAAAGAGGATTAGCAAAGGGTTGACCGCTTTCGTTTCTTCCCAAATGAGCTGCCAAGAGTGGGGGAAGATTCATTCCCTGTTTCCATTTTCCCTTGCTTCAATCTTCGAAGGCCTACTACCTTCGGCATTTCTTCCTGGCCTGCTCCCTTCCTTGTTTGGAGCTTCTTCAAACCCTACTACTCTTTCTCGCTGCCTACAAACCCTGGGGAACCTCGGCTGAAGAGGTGGAGTAGTTTCCCCTGGTAGCCTAGGTCTGGCGTTCCATCTCTCCGCTCTCATCATTGATTCGATAAAAAGTATATATAATTATATATAAAAAAAATATATATATCCCAAAATACCAAATAGTAATAGTAAAGCAAGTTTCCCCGTATAGATACGAACATTACTTGAGGAAAAGTAATATTTATCTTCCGGATGTCTGTCCCACGAGAGATAATTTGGAAATTCACGAGAAAGTTCCGTTAGAATCTTGTAATGACAATATATTTTTTGTTTTTGTTTTAAAACTAAATATAGCTAAAAAACTAGATTAAACTAATTAACAAGCAAGGTAGATAAGAAGAAAGGTAACAAGAAAAATGCTTGTCAAGTAAAAATGAAATAGATCCATAAATTAGATATGTTTAGATCTTAATGGATGAACAAATTTCCGTCAAATAAATCGATACCTCAAAACTTTTGCTAAATATTGAAAACAATTTATTATCGAGAAATTAAACTACTAATTTAATGCCACATAAATCTTAACGGCATTTGCCCTATCGACTAAATAAAACACAAAACTAAATAATTTTTACAAATTATTAACACTAAACACTTAATTAAATCCACACTAATTCCTAACACCAATATACTTAACAACATAAAAGTAAACCACACACTAAGCATAACGAGACAATACGCAAAGCTAAACCATTTTATAATAAGCAACACTAATTGAATGAAAAAAGATAGAACAAGGAACCGAATCGAAGGAAGTTGCAAATAAATGATAACCACTCACGTTATAATAAACTAAAGAAAATAATCAATACTATCTAGCTTATTAAAACCCATAAGCTTCACGCCGTCATTGAGTTGCCGTTAACCCCAAACAATTCAAAAAACAAATCACAAAACTGTTAACTACAAAAACATTAATAATACAATTTCACCATTTCATGAAATCTATTTTCTAACAAACCCATAGATCCAACAGAATCTTCAACCAAACCATACCGAAAGGCCAAAATCAAACTAGTAGGAGGCCAAATTATTTTGTGACCTAATAACCAATACAAGGCCAAAATAGATTTTCCTACCCAACCCAACACAGCCCTATAACTAACCGTGGCCAACAGATCATACGCAGCCCAATAGTGAATTCAATCAAACCAAACATAGGCCCAAAAGCAAATTAAATCAGACGCATGCATTGTTATTAACTAGCAATTGTGTATGATTTGTTTAAGACTAAGAAATAAGCTAAACAGAGATAATCTGACAAAGCCTAAATAAGCACTATAACAACGTATAGGTTTATGAAGTATATTATTCCAACTAGCAACTAAAAAGCACAAATAACTATACTAAAAAAACTTAAGCGAGACTATATCTAATCGAAACTGATTAAGCATTAAGACGAGATTATAAGCTAACTAAACTTCAACAATAAGCCAAACAAATCGAAGATAGAGCACTAAATCTAGATCGCAACCAGAATAAACCAAATAACGTAGTTCATTACTCATATGCAAACATATAAGCTAAATGAAATGAAATAAGCTATAACGAAGCTTATTCATATCAGAATAAGCTCAGAAAGTGACAAACAAAACAGAAAATAAGCATTTTAAAGAAAAGGAATGAAAAGGAATAAGCACTTGGAATCAAACCATAATCTTCATTAAGCTAAACCAAATCTTGTTACAATAATCGAAATAAGCTGGAAAGATCTTTTACAATAAGCTATGAATGACAAATAAGCTGTAATCTAACTACAATAAGATGAAAATTAAATAAGTTAAAACTAAACTAACCTACTCCTAAAATATAACTAGCACTAAATGAGGGGGCGCGGAGTAATATTTATAGCCACAAGAGAGTGTGTTTTGTAAAATTGCACCAGCCAATCATTGGCATCGAGGTGGAAAACCCTCGGATGCGGGTGTACCGCCGTTCCATATTGCGCCACTTGGAAATTCAATTTAGGCTTCACAAAACTGCATACAAACCTCGTCCTTATAGATCTCAAAATGTCAGTATAATTGAAATATTAAACCAATTGCCTTGCCCACGTGTTGCCTCAAATATCGCCAAAGAAATTAAAGTTAAATGATCACGTGGGGTCAAACGGATGATTTAAAATATACTCACATGACCAGGACGTCATTGCTCCCCCCCTCACCCCTCTATATTATAAATCAGATTTAACTTGGGCTCAAAATGGGCTTATAGCATTTTCTTGTTGGAATATTTAATAAAGAAGGGTTCAAAATGGCGAAAAAGGTTCAAAATAAAAAGGTTCAAGATAGAAAGGCCGGTACCGTTAGACTCGTAATTTCATGCTCTTTCCAATGATGTGATCGTGAAATATTAACGGCCTCATTTGAACCTCGATAAACGTGAAAACGTCGTCGAAAGTCACCCGGAAATTACCCTTTTTTGCTTTGTTTTCAATCCTTTGTACCTGTAATACATAAAAACACAACACAAACATATTTGCAACATAATTACTCATATTTTAATGTTTTAGTCCGTTTATTAGCATTTTCCGGGGTACAAATGATGTGTGTTTTAGCGCACATCAAAATTCCCCCACACTAAGCCATTGTTGGTCCCACACACAATGTAAATAAAACATGCCCGGAAATAAATAATTAAATCCCCTTTTAACCTATGACCCCTCACAATCAAACAAAAACAGAAAATGTCCATTAAGAAGGTTCAAAAATTATTTATTTCGAAAGCGCCCCCGTTTTAACCACTTATTTAATAATAA
This sequence comes from Tanacetum coccineum, assembly GCA_026074375.1. Lineage (NCBI taxonomy): Eukaryota > Viridiplantae > Streptophyta > Magnoliopsida > Asterales > Asteraceae > Tanacetum > Tanacetum coccineum. The sequence continues at coordinate 949 of BQNB010151928.1, read as the reverse complement.
TAAAAACTAAGATAAGAATTAAATAACATTATTTAAAAGGCTTAAAGAATGGGAGTTCGTCATCCTTGATTTTCACAATCCCCAAACTAAGCTTAAAACGAAATCACATCCAAATATAAGATAAGATGCTAACACTACTCATAAATGCTAATTGTATAAGTATAATCTTAACTTTTTGCTCCCATTATTCCTAAATTCCTCTAAAGATTTTATTATTATTATTATTGGTGACAAATAAATTATGCCCTTATTAATATAATGTAAACCCGGTTTAGACCACAATTAGTTTGAAATTCTTTCCTAAAGAGACGATATGGTGAGCATAAGGTCCACATTAAGGTTCTAATTTCGCATGATTTAGGGGTTATCCTTTTTATTTCATCTGCAACAACTCAACTACGAGTCCAGAGGCGGAGGCTTTATTTAGATAACCCCGGAGTCGAAATTTAGCTTTATACTTATTATTATTGCAACATTATTAAACCCCGGTCCTTTAGAAGGCTGCAACATCGGTTGTGAGCCGGCAAGATGCAACAAACATATTTCGACCTCGGTAATTTTATCCACCTTTTAGAAGGCTGCAACATCGGTTGTGAGCCGGCAAGATGCAACAAACTTTTATCAGTCTCGGATTATTATAACTATGTGCTTTGTTTTAAAGGCTGCAACATCGGTTGTAAGCCGGCAAGATGTAGCAAACTTTTATCAGCCTACAGTTTTTATTATTATTCTTTCTTCCACCCTTTAAACGACTGTCACATCGGTATGCGAGCCGACCATGATCCAGAAGTCTTATTTCGGCTTCGGTTTATTACATAACTTATTATTATTAGCCAAATTTCAAGTCATGTGGTCTTTTAACAACTGTCGCATCGGTATGCGAGCCGACCATGGTCCAGGAGTCTATTTCCCCACAACACTAACAAAACCTCGATGTGTACCTTACTTT
>BQNB010151927.1:0-15839 GCA_026074375.1 Tanacetum coccineum | reverse complement strand
GTTTACCATTAAAATTTAGTTTAAAATCAAAACCAAAACAAAAAGATAATCAAGTATCAAACGATAAACATTAACGTAAATCTCAAATTCAATTCTCGCCGTGGATACGACACTCGGATGATTAGATTTTTACTTGTTCTCAAGTGATTGTTTATTCCAACGGGAAATACTTTATATTATTCGACACGCTTTTGATCGTTTATCAAAATAGCGCCGTTGCCGGGGAGAGTTGTACGATTTTTACGTAGTGTTTCGAGTTAGTGCCTTGAAGATCCTTTCTTCGGAAAGTTTATTTTCGTACTTATTAAAAATATAAAAATCCAAAAATATGTTACATTTCTACTTTCTTTTTCTTTTTATTTTTATTATATATACATATAAAAAGGTTCAAAAATATTCTCATTTATCCTCTTATTTCATTAATTCTTATCTTCTTTACCCTCTTATCCGTTTAATTCTTCGACATGTCTTCGTATAACCATTTTAGTTGCTCGTGGTGTAGAGGTCCATTTAATGGTGGAAACTGTCCTAGCTGTAGCAGTGTAGGATCCGAAAATGAGTTTGTCTATGACCCAAATCCTTATTCTTATAATGAAACAACCAAATTCTTTAACCAACCTTCACAGCACCAATACGAGACATACTCATGTGAGTTTTGTAGAGGGAAACCTCACCTAAGCTTTGATTGTCAAACAGGGAACACACCCATCTATGACCAGGGTCCCTGTTACAATCAAGACTTTGGTTTTAACCAATCTCCATTTTATTCACTGAGTCAGCCACAACAGTTTGATTGTTGTGAGGTCTGTGGAGGTCCCCATTATAGCCCTGATTGTTAAACCAGGAACCAACTTGTCTAGGAGCCTTCTCCTAGTAATAATTATGACTTTCCCTGTTTTGACCAACCTCCACAGTACCATATTGATCAGTCCCCCCTTCAGGATTCAGATTTTTATAGTCATTTTAAGCTTTTACAAATGGAAATTGACCGTCGTTTTGAGGAAGTGCTTAGACCTCTAAAGCCTATTCCACTTGTTGGCATAGGAGAACCTGAAGGGAGTGATGATTACATAGAGGTGCCTTTTGACGATGAGCAAATTCTAAGACAACATAATATCGCTCATGTCACACCTCATGCATACACAGAATCTCTCCATTTCTTGACTACCATGGAACCTGCAACCACCCTCTTAATGGGGGATGGGGTTATTAGCACTACTCTTGCAAAGGAAAATGACGAATTCATAAAGTCTAGTGTTGATGATCTTGTCCCAATTCCAAGGGAGTCTGAGGTGACATCGGATAGTAATTTAGAGTGTGATATGCCTAATAATACACCTTTGCCCACAACTAATGTTAGGGAAGAAATTTTTGATATCAATTCGCCTCTAGGAGAATATGTAGTCGATTTCTTAATGGAGAACTAGTAGTCTGGACCCCCCTGAGTTGACTCCAGTTATTGATGAGTCCACTTTGCTAGTCACACTACCCTTACCGTGTACTGATATTTTGGGAGATGCTATTGTAGATATCAACTTACCTTTAGGAGAGCCTTTAGACACCCTCTCAACGGGAAATAAGGAAATTGACTTCAATCCTAGTAGGGACATAGAAGAAATAGAGCGTTTACTAGCCGATGACCCTGTCCTAGTCCCAAGAGTGTTTGATGATCCTTTAGGTAATTCTGATTCGATGTCTAGATCATCTGAGACTAGTGACCTTTTGAGGAGCTCATCGCTGAGATCGGCCTAGACGATTTAATTCCAATTGGAATTGATGATAGGTATTACGATTCAGAGGGTGACATTCTATTTTTTTGAACAATTGCTTAATGAAGATACATCTTCCGATGTATCTCCAGTATTGTTACCTACTGAGTCCTCCTCACTAGATCTACCACCCCGCGCTTTTAAGCAATTTAGTTTAAGGGAGGTGGAAAGATTTGATCATTTTTTTCCTGACACAGTAGGGTGGGAAGACGAGGGTGATGGAGACCCCTTCTTTTGGTTTTCATCATATGCCATCACCCCGTCCTGCTGCATACTCACCAACGGAGGTGATGTATTGCTATTACCATCCCCACCTCACATCGGGTGATGGATTTGACCATGGACCTAAAATGAAATAACCATGGAGTTAAGCTAGAGACTCGAACAAAAACAAGCGCTTCTCGGGAGGTAACCCGTGTTCTCTTCCTCTTTCTATCTTTCTTAGTAGTAATAATATATTAGTTTAGTAGTAGTAATATAATAAGTTTGGGGGTGTGCTTCTATCTTTGTTTTGTTTCATGGTTATCTGTTTTTGCTTGCAGAATTTCCTGTGATCTTGAAGACCTCCGTGCTTGTTTTCAATCCTCTAATCACTCGGTCTCCGATCATCTTCATGTTTATATCCTGAGAATCCTCAATCCTGATCATGTATATTTATTGTTTCTCCTTTCACACTTGGAATTACTAGCATTTGCCTTTTTCGTCCTTAAGTGTGGGGGTAAAATCCGACATTTTTTAACATTAAGGTCAATGTTCAGTTCTAAGTGTGGGGGTGATTTCTATCGAAATGTGATCATACATGTGCCTATATGTGTTCCCACGCAATCCTGTTTTTGACTAAAATTTTAAAATTTTATTGTTTTATATATTAAAAAAAATAATAATAAAAAAAATCAAAAAAAAGATAAAAATATAAAAATATATAAATATGTAGGCCCGTAGAACTAAGGAGATTTTTGACTTGACCGAGTTTAACACTCTAGCTTTCCCCTTAGCTTTCGAGACTTAGCGTTTGCTTAACTTTAAAATTTTGCAAAGAACGAAAAATGATAGAGTTGAATATAAGTTAGATGCTAAACATAGAGTAGTTGGATCTCTTTAGAGCTCATAGAGGTTAATTGTGGTTTTTTGCTCCACCAACTTAATAAATGTTATATAATTGTTAAATAAATAAAGTTACTTTAGGTTTTTGCGATTTTTAGTTTAAATCACTTCGTAGAGATTCCTTCTGGTGAAAATAAGGTACACATCGAGGTTTTGTCAGTGTTGCGAGGAAATAGGCTACTACCTCTTATCGGCTCACAACCGATGTAGTTGTTGTTAAAAGACCACAGGACTTGAAATTTGGCTAATAATAATAAAAGTTATGTAATAAACCGAAGCCGAAATAAGACCACTACCTCTTGCCGGCTCACAACGGATGTGGTAGTCGTTTAAAGGGTGGAGGTAATTATAATAATAATAAAAACTGTAGACTGATAAAGGTTTACTGTCTCTTGCCGGCTCACAACCGATGTGACAGTCTTCAAAATAAGGCACATAGTAATAATAATCCGAGGTCTGTATTAAGTTTGCTGCATCTTGACGGTCACATAAACCGTTGTTGCAGCCTTCTTAATTGGTCGAGTATAATTACGAGGTCGAAATAAGACTCATTGAACCGTGGGCGGCTCGCAATACCGATGTGGCAGTTGTTTATTGGGTCCAAAGTTAATAAATCGTTGCAATAATAATAATAATATTATTAATATAATAATAAATGCAGTAATTTTCGATCCGCAGGTTATCTAAATTTAAGCTCGTCTCTGGACTCGTAGTTGGTTTTTTTCGGATGAAATAAAACAGGAATAACCCTAAATCTACAAGAATTTGAACCTTATTGTGACTTTATTTTCACCTACATCGTCTTCTTAGGAAAGGAATTTCAAACTATTAATGGTCTTAAACCGGTTAACTTTATAAAATTAAGGACTTAATTTATTTGTCACCAAATAATAATAAAATTCATTAGAGGAAATAGGATATAATTGGGAGGATGTAAAAAGTTGCTGCGTTTTCACAATGAGCTTTTATGAGTAGCGGGTTTAGCGTCTATATATTATTATTTCACTGTGATTTCGTTTTAGCTGGGTTTTGGGGATCTGTAAAAAATCATTGGATGTAGATCTTCCTGTTCTTAAGCCTTGAATAATTTTTATGTAGAGTTTTATATGAGTTCTATCTATTAATGAATAAGTGGTTAAAACGAGGGCGCTTTAGAAATAAATAATTTTTGAACCTTTTAATGGACCTTTTCTGTTCTTGTTTGATTGTGAGAGATCATAAGTTAAGGGGGGTTTAATTATTTATTTCTGGGCGTGTTTTATAAATATTGCGTGTTGGACCAGCAATGACTTAGTGTGGGGGAATCTGATGTGTGCCTAAACACACATCATTTATGCTCCGTAAAACACTATAAATCGGCTATAATACTACTATAAATATGCTTAACTTATATGGCAATTTGTTTGTTGGTTTTTTTATTTCTTGCGGATAATAACGATTGAATTACAAAATACATATAAACGGGAATTTTAGGGTTCGATTTGATCAAGTTATTAATTATTCGAGTCAAGACGAAGTCGGAAAAATTCTTTGAGCATGCCATTGGAAAGAGCACGAAAATTCGAGTCTGACGATGCGTTAATCTCTTATTGGGCCGGTTCGACTCCATTTATTCGGGGGCGAACGGACCCCTTATACATTAAAGTCCAAGACTTAGTAAGAATACTTACTCCTGGTTATTGCTAAATATCAGCCCAATACTTTATGGGGACCTGCTTAAGATTAATGATTGAAGTATGGGATACTCGGCCCAACAAGTATAGAAGTATGACCCAAAATCTAAAGCAAGCTTGGCCCAGAAATGGAAAGTTAAGTCATTGGCCCAAGAAATCAAAGGCCCAAAATATGGAATTGTGTTACTGCTTAATTCATTACGGTAATGGTTTTTAGGGAAGGGGGAGCACGCCGCATATTGCCTGACTGTGTCCCGCGCAACCTCATTTTGACTTAATTTTTTGCTTTATTAAAAAAATGATGATAAGAAAATAGAAATATATAACAATATAAAAATATGTAGAAATAAGGCTCGTAGGCTAAAACTAAGGAGATTTTGACTTGACTGAGTATTACACTCTAACTTTTCTCTTAGCTTTCGAGACTAAGCGTTTGCAAGACATTAAAATTTTTCAAAGAACGAAAAATGATAGAGTTGAATATAAGTTAGATGATAAGCGTGGAGTAGTTGGATCTCTTTAGAGCTCATAGAGGTTAATTGTGGCTTTTTGCTCCCATCAGCTTAAAAATTATAAAAAATAATTTTCAATAAATAAAGTTGATTTGGTTTTTGCGATTCTTAGTTTTGATCCCTTCTTAGAGATTCCTTCTAATGAAAGTAAGGTACACATCGAGGTTTTGTCAGTGTTGTGGGGAAATAGGCTACCGATTTCTGACGGCTCGCTCCCGTTGTCTAGGTAGTTAAAAGACCACATGACTTAAATTTGGCTAAAAAAATATATAATAATAATAATTTACCTTGTTAGATTATTGGGTCTTGTCGGTTAGGACGCCCGATGTCTCAGTCTTCATATAAGACAAAGAATCCGAGACTGATAAAAGTTTACTGGCTCTGTTGGTTAGGACGCCCGATGTGTCAGTCTTCAAAAAGGTAGAGGGAATACCCGAATTCGAAATAAGACTACTGGCTCTTTCGGTTAGGACGCCCAATGTGTCAGTTGTTTAAAGGACCGAGGGATAATAATGTTGCAATAATAATAATAATAATAATAATAATAATAAAGCCAAATTTTAACTCCGGAGTTATCTAAATAAAGCCTCCGTCTCTGGACTCGTAGTTCAGTTGTTTCAGATGAAATAAAAAGGATAACCCCTAAATTATGCAAAATTAGAACCTTAATGTGGACCTTATTCTCACCATATCGTCTCTTTAGGAAAGGATTTCAACTAATTATGGTTTAAACCGGTCCCCTTTATAGTAATAAAACATTAATATATTTAAATAAGTGATCTCATTTCACATTATGTTTTCTGAATAAAATCCTTAGAGGAAATTAGGAATAAGGGAGCGGAAAGTAGTCGCGTTTACATAATTAGCATTTATGAGTAGTGTTAGCATCCAATTTTATATTTAACTGTGATTTTGTTTTAAGCTTGGTTTGGGGATTATGAAAATCAAGGATGACGAACTCCCGTTCTTAAAGCCTTTTAAATAAATTTTATCTTAGTTTTTATCTATTGTTAAATAAGTGGTTTAAACGGGGGCGCTATAGAAACAAATGATTTTTAAACCCTTTCTAATGGACCTTTTCTGTTTTTGTTTGATGTGAGGGGGTCATAAGTTAAGGAGGGGTTAAATTATTTATTCCAGGGCGTGTTTTATAAATATTACGTGTGGGACCAACAATGTCTAAATGTAGGGGAATTTGATGTGTGCTTAAATACACATCATTTATACCCCAGAAAACACTAATAAACGGACTAATAACCATAAAATTCGAGTAATTATATTGCAAATATGTTTGCATTGTGTTATTATGTCTTGCATGTACAAAGGATTGAAAACAAAGCAAAAACAGAGACTTTCGGTTAAGATTTGAAGACGTTTACGCGTTTTTTGAGATCAAGACGAAGTCGTTCATATTTTCCGAGCATGCCATTGAAAAAAGCACAAAAATTCGAGTCCAACGGTGCCTTCATCTCTTATTGGGCTGGCCCGACACCATTTATATGGGTCGGACCGACCCGTACTATTTAAAGACTCAAGATTAACAATTTTGTTAAAAAAACCAAGCCCAAGTCCGAATGCAGGCGTGGCCCAGTTGGAAGAAAGCTTGGCTCAGCCCAAGACTTGTAATAGAAGTCAAGCCCAACATAATATTGGCCCATCTGTTTGTGATAACAAATCGTGAGGCCCATGGAAGCCCAAGTGATAAGCCCTTCTACCAATGCTTAATAAAAACGCAGCTATGGAGGGATAGAGGGGCATCTTTTACATCTCTTTAAATTTTATTTTTTCATTCAGTAGAATAGGAGTAGAATAATTTAGGATTAGAATAGGTTAGATTTCTTTTATTTAATTTTAATCTCTAATCTATGTAATGGTTAGAGGTTAATTTGTAAGGCACGGTTTTGATTTATTCGAGTATGATTTTGGGATCGATTTGATGTTGTTGATTTGAAGGTTTTGAAGAATTGTTTTCTAGGTTTAAAAGTGATTAGGATTGGTTCTATTCGGATGAGCTTATCTTATCTTTCTTTTCATATCTTTGTTTCATTTTTTTATTTTTGGCAGATTAGATTAGGAGTAGAGTGATGAGGTTTACTCGGATTGGTTTACAAGTGATTAAGTTTACTCGTTTGGATTTCTTATTATGATTGGTTCTATTCAGTTAATCGGTGTATTGCTTATTAAATAAAAATTGAAATGGTAGTTTGAGCGGTAGTAGGAAAAAGGCATATGTATCATTTTTTTTATTCTTTCATTTGTGTGTTTTATTTTTAGCAGTAGGATATAAAGTAGCTAGTTTATTATAGGCTTATTGTTATTCATTTTAACTATTGTTTGGCTTGTTTGACGTCATTGTTCCAACACACGAGGCGAGGAGCTTAAGGATTAATAAGCTAGTTTTATTTCTAAATTTAGAACTTAGTTGAGTTTACTCAATTATTAGAGAATAAAGTTTAAATACTTCATCATCTATTAAGTAAATAAAGTCTAAATAAAAAATAAACTTGGTATTTAACTTAGTTTATGTAATCGGGTGGTTTTATTCGTTTTAGTTTTGTCATTTGGGTTCCATTTCCTTTCTCTTTTCAATTAGAATTAGTTGTAGTATAATTTTGCTTAAAATGTCTTGTATTGTTATGCCATTTATTGTTAGTTTAATTGCCATGCTCAGCGAGTAGTTTACTTATATGCTTGTTAAGTGATTTGCGTTTAGTGAAATAAGTGTGGTTAAAAAGAGATTTGTTGATTAATAATCTTCGGGTTATTTAGATTTCTTATTTGATTATTTCGAAGGGCAAAAGCCAGAGAAATAATCAAACATCAAATCTAGTAATTAATACGTATATAAGATATTGTTTTCAAAATAAACCAACATTGTGAGAAAATAATATTTTTACGGGTATTGATTCGTCATCAATTAAAGTAATTTGTACCAAAATAAAGGATTGTTTTCAATAACAACCAACGTTGTGAGAAAACGGTTTTTTAAAAGGGGTACTAATTCTTTATTAACTCTTTTCTTCAAACTTAACGATCTTTTCGCATCGCTTGACAAGCATATCCGTTTTATATACATTAGATTTATTTGCTTAGTTTTATTATAGATTATTATTAGTTTAGAATTCAAAACCAAAAACCAAAAGATAATCAAGCATCAAACGACAAACATTAACGTAAATCTCAAATTCAATTCTTGTCGTGGATACGACACTCGAAAGATTAGATTTTTACTTGTTCTCAAGTGATTATTTATTCCAACGGGAAATACTTTATTTTATTCGACACGCTTTTGACCGTTTATCACTAAACTAAATTGGTAGAAACTTTTATGGTAAACGAACGTATTTACTTAATCATGCATTACTCCTTAGTTCGCTTCTACTAATATTATTGCTTTGTCACACTTGTGATAATCTGTTAAGTATTTCATAGGTCATGAACAAATTACATGAATCCGTCTTATATGTAATATTTCGTTAAGGCAACACACAGGTAAGGTAGTTTGAAGACTATTACAAGGCCCTAAGACTACATTACATGTATTAAAACACTTAAGAGAGATCAACCATATTAAGGGTAAGGTAGTATGAAGACTGTTACTGATGGTATCCTTTCTATACACTCGCGTTTCCCTAGACGTTTATGCTAATGTAATATGTTATAGCCAGTTTTCTAGAGCCTAACGCGCACATCCATCACAAGAAGCTATATTAAAAGGATCTACAAACTAAGTTTCATGCAATCATAAGTAAATACTAATGGATCTAGACTAGCATGTTAAAGAGAAGCAAAGAACAAGAATCAATCAAACAACACATAGACATATTGAAAGATTAAAGGATAAATGACTTCACTTGATTAAAACATGTGTTCAAGGCTGATACAAGAGAGATTTTAAGCCCTAAGAACATCCTAAAAGCTGCTACACTCGAACTATAATGTTTAGGGTTCGTCTCCCAAAAGTTACACACTTAAAACCTTAAAAATGAAGGTATATATATAGGAATTGAATCGTGATGGCGTCGCCAAAATCCTGACGACGTCGCTTCGCTGAATCTTCTTAGGGTTTCTTTGAGGCGGTTACGTTCTAACGCCGTCACATAACTCTTGACGCCGTCTCTTGTAAGTTATGACGGCGTCGCTAGGAATTGCGTCCAAGTCACATGTATTTCCTCAAGCTGGCATGTTTATTCCCATATTTGCCTCGACTTAAAGATCTTACCTGTTTAACTCGATTAAGTCATTCATTTTGAGAACATGTGAAAATATATCTAGGTCTCACGCATAAAGAATAATCACCTTAGGTTACAATTCACTTACGTCTCACGCAGTGTGAAAAGTAATTGCAAGTGATATCAAGAAATTGGACGGCGTGACTTAAATTTGTGACGGTATAAATTATAATGAATACGTTATCAAAAAGTGTGTAGGAGGAAGCATGCATTCATCCTTCGTAGCACAAGTTAAAAACCTTTCTTAACTTAAGTGTAATCACTGTTTTAATTTTATGTGTGTCACGTTGTCTATTTTAAAGACTAATACATAATCTAAGTGGATAAAATATTAGTTTGGACATACATAAAATAAATAACAAACATAACAAGCTTAAGTGTTATTTATATAAAACAAGGATTTAGTTTCAAATCATATTTAAACTTTAAACTAAATCAAGGATTTAGTTTTAAAAATAATTTGTGTTTCATCTCAAGTTTTATAAAAAAAACATTTGCAAGTTATATATATTCTAGACATACATAGAAAAAAATTAACAAACATAAAACCGCAAGTATGCAAAGCCTCAACCGATGAATAAACCTATGTTTGGTCTCGTGAGACATCACGAGAACTAATGAGTCAACTAAGGACAAGCCAAGAAAACCACAATGAGTGCTCCCACTTGCTCCAAGACCTATCAAGAGCAAATGGAACCCTAAGTGAACACAATTTCAGAATCTGTCAAAAAATTTTAGCTGACTTTAAGGGCCTAAAACTCCTAGAAGGAGTCTTCCCTAATCTGAGCTCTAGTTGAAGAAGTTATAGCCCCATAAGTTGTAAACATGCACAAACAATTTCAGCCCTAACTCCATACAGAACTCCAAGAAATTGACTTTTAGTATAAGTCACTCCAGCAGCTCTGAATTTGACTTTATGCCTTTAACTCTATCGCATTCCATTACAAATAACGGCTATAATAATTTGACAGCTAAATACACTTTACCTATCATCTAACTACTTTAATGTGCCCAAACAATGGCAAAAACCAAAATAAAAAACCTACAAATGAAGTCGAAATAATGGCAAATACACACGAATCAATTCATAAATGGTGTAGGTTTTCATCGGCTTTGCATACGAAACACAATAATACAATAATATCATGTATGAAAAAGGTTTTGGCTAAGTCCATGACCAAACATGCATGTATTTGCCATGGAAACAAAATAATTGACAAGAAATAAATTGTTAGCCAACGAAACCAAAGAAATTAATTGACAAGAGCTAAAACCCTGATTGGTACATGTAACCTATGACCTTAGGGTCTTAAAACATCGTTTTTAATACCTCTTAATAATCATATCATCATAGAAAATTATGCCCAAAGGGCTGATTTAAAACCGATTCAAGAATCGTCCCAAAACATGCATTTTTGGCCATAATACACGTACCCGATAACTATACAAATATAAGTATGCGTAACCCGTGGCTTAGGGATAAAAAATCACAGATTATAATACCCTCATAGGGTCGAATATTTCATAAAAATGGAGTCCTATGGGCTGTTTTAAAATAGCTTTATTAAACAATCAAAAGCACGTGTTTTTAGCCACAGTTATGTATACACAGTAATCATATGATAGCTCGTGATACCACTATATGTTATTTTATAAATAAATAACATTTAAATAATAAATAAACGCAGCGGATGATCACCTATAACCGGATCCATATAGCTATATAATTAATCGAATAAATACAAATAACGGTATACCTTTGTAGCGTGATTCGGTAGGATTGAATGGAATCCTTCCACACCACCCGATCTAATCTAGTAACTTTAGTGATTAAAAGAGATCACCTCTATGTAAAAACACACTACACTTCATTGTATACCACCTTGATGCTAGTCGTATAACTCGTAACCCTTTAATAAGCCTTGAACTACAATAGATTAAGGCTTAAGATCAAAACCACAAAATGTAAATGGTGATTATGTTTTGTACGTCACTTTTAGAAAAGGGATAGGGAGAAGAAAAAGTTGGAAACTTGTTAATCGCATTTATTAGTTATGAATGACTAAATTACACTTAAGTCCTTTAAGTTTTTCTCCCTTCCTAAGCCGGCCATGCAAGGGCCTTCAAATGGGCTTGCCCATTTGTTTAGTCCAATCAACTTCATTTAGTACAAGCTTAGTAATTAGTTTTCTGTTATTGATCCTGAGTCACATAGGTTATATATCACGTAAACACTATATATAGGTTATATTAAATGGTACCACTGTGTATAAGTGTGTGACCCCATATGCTCACATGTGTCTAGCCGTATAATTATTTATTATGACACGAGCATGCTTCAACAACTCCCACTTGCGCACGTCATAATAATCAAGTAATAATACATGCAAATGTTTGTGTCTAGAAACCCGTCAATGCCCATAGAAACATATGAGTGTAATATAATAAACTTCATTAAACTTCCCTATCTATTTTTAATAGTGAATAATTAAATTGAGACATCCCAAAAAAGAAACGTGGACTATTAATTTGGGACGGAGAAGTATTAACTTTTATTAGTTTTGGAATTTGGGTGGGATAAATGATCATTTATCAGATCATAATAAACTTTAGCATTATAGAATCAATAGTCTCTAATAAAAACTTTAGGTGGGCTTTCGCCAACCAAAGTCAACACACATCCAAGTCGACACATAGCTCCGCACTTAAAGCATTTTGATCTTATTGATGTCTGTATATCATCAGTGTTTTGAAAGGCTCAAGGCGCAAAGGGCTTATGGAGCCTTGAGGCGAGGCGCGGATCAAGGCGCGGGCTTCATGAATATGAGTCGCATTAAATTAAAGTAAATTATAATAGTTTAGGCAAAAATTTATAAATTAATGATGACTTAAATAACACTAAAATAATTAATGTATCTAAAAAAATTGAATAGTTAAACCAAAAATATCAAGCAATGTATCATATTCATGGCATGACGAGATTACGTTATCTCATGCGTAAAATAGAGGGAGGAATTTGTATGTGCAGACACTTGAATTGAATGACCAAACACTCAAATTGATTGATTTATTTAGTTTCTAGGTAGTTTCTATGTAAACTATTATTAACATATGAGGGCGATGAATGTTAAATTCGAAAAGAAAGTTTCAAAATCCGTCACCTTTCCTAAGCGCGCCTAGGCTCAAGGCTCTGCGCTTTTTGTGAGCCTTGTGCATGTGCGGAGCCTCGATCTGAAAAAATCCCTAGAGCTTGAGCCTTAGAGCCTAGGGCTTTTTAAGGCGCGCTTTTTAAAATTATGTATATCACTAAATCTTTATTTAGTAATTTAAGAATTACACTTTGTTTCTAAGCACAAGAGAACAAAGCAAAACAAAGAGGAATTATGTGTTTTCATATGTAAAAATGAGACCAGATGTGTCTGTTATGTAACATGCATATTTGATAGTTATGGGCGTTAAATTGGGTTAAAAACCAAGAGTCACAACCCTTCATCAACAAACATGTCGGTTGTCGGGAAAATCTAGCGCTGCCACAAATCTCGCGAGGGAAGGCTTTCCCTCGACCCTCGTTCGCTCACTTGGGAGTGAGACCCCAACAAAGGAGCGCAACTTCCTTGACCCTTACATTTTTGTTTGATCGAAAACATATTAGCTCAACGATTGTGCACTCATCACTTCATTAACTCCTATACGAGCATAATATTAAATCTCATTAATATATAGTAAGTCACATTTAACTAAAAAATTTGATAATATTAAAATCATCAACAAACTATTATAGAACAAAAATAATAGAATAGTAGTTGAGCAGACCAATTGATGTGTCGCTGGTATACTAATAACGGCCGATACGTGTGTATCGCCAGTGTGAATGCTAGGGTCGTGTTAACAGGAAATGATAGCAGATGGATTTGCATAAAGTGAATGATATTATGGATATTTTGCATAAAGTGGAAGGTGGATCATCGCTATACCTCGTTTAATTTGACTTAACATGCACATAGTTTCATCCCTCGAGTGGTTTGCATGAGCATTTGTAGGAAAAAAATCCACTAACCAATTCACTATCGTACATCACATGTCATTTGATCATATGGTTGGTGAATATAGGGTTGCCTCTTAAACGAAATCGATGTCGACAGCTTGTCATGTTAATCTCGTGTCCTACATGAGTAGGTTATGAGGCAATGACGACAACATATCTTTTTGGAAAGTGTAAGTCACTTATTGAGTTATGATATGATCTTACCTGTTGTGGCTAACATGATACTTTGTCGCTTGTGATGGTCTTAGAGCATTAGGTATGATGGTATGCAAAAATCACTTTTTTGATGTCACATCTTTAACACTTACATACCAAAATAAGGTTGATCATAACGGACTACGGACCGGATCAAACCGAGAAACCGGCCCGAACCGGATCCACCGGACCGAACTAAACCTATTTCGGTCCGGTCCTCGGTCTGCACTTTACCTCATATTCGGTCCTTGGTGCGGTTCAGTCCAATCCGGTCTTACGTACAACCGAGTGACCGACCATTATGCCTTCTTAAACCGGACCGACCAAAGAACCGGACCGGAACGAACACATTCGGTCTGATTCCCAGTCCGGGGTATTGGGCTAAATCGGTATAGGTCCGATCCGGGTTTTGAACCGTGATCAGTCCTACACTAAAATACTCTCTCACTCATAACATTATTTTTACATGTCATTTGGGCACCAACATATCCAATTAAAACAAAAACTCAACAATAAAACCTAATTATAAAATCATCACTTTTGTCTTCTTTCCATTTTCACGTCTGCTAAAGCTTTGGCCATGAACTTGACGCCGAAAAGAAACAGGTATGATAGCATGCATGTGACAACGTCAAATGGGTTGCCAAATCAGCTTTGACGTGAACCAACACCATGATACTCAATCCTCTCATATAGTGGTTTATCATTTGATACATTGAACATTATTGACGTTTTTTCTTTAGATAGTGATCTTGATATGAGCTTAAGTCAAACAAGAAGGTCAAATGACAGTTACTAGTCCAATTGCACGGGAAAAGTTGTTACAGTTTATTTTCTCTTTTTCAGTAGTATAAATACCCATCACTTGTATCAATTTCATTAGCTAATCATTTTTCTCACAATTCTTGTAAAGAATTCTCTCTCAATTCATAATCAATAACAAATCACTTTTAATCTCTAAAGCTCTTTTATCTTGTTCTTGAGCTTTCTTGTTAATTGTGGATCAAACCTCCTTCCTACTGATTAGGGACTGGTTTGGATCATATCAAGTGGTATCAGAGCCATTCCATTCTGGAACTGAGCTCAATTATGTTATAACCGCCTAACAGAATCTGTTATAACCGTTACAAACGTCATTAAAACTGTTATTCAAGTTTTTCTGAACCAAATTCAACTTTCATCAATTCCACACAAATCATGGTGAATGCACGGCAAATTATTAGTTAAACATCTAACCAAATGGATGATGCAACGAGATCATTCATCACCGAGACAATCAATGCTGCTTTGGCTGCTGTAATGGAGAGTATTAACAGATCTTTTCAGTAGCAGTTAGAAAGAACAGTCACATCCATGAACAACTCTGTTAATGGAGTTTGTATGAGGCAAGATGCATTAGCTGTTGATATTCAACGACTCACTGGTGAAACTAGTACATCTACTACACTTAATCGCCTTAACAATACACGTATGAGTAAAATAGCCAAAATTGAGTTTCCTAAGTTCTATGGTGATGATCCTACTGGATGGGTGTATAGATGTAATCAATTCTTTAAGGTAGATGATATATTGCCTGAGGATAAGGTGAAATTAGCTTTAATGCACTTATATGATAAGGCTTTAGCCTGGCATCAATAATTCACTAAGATTCATGGTGAAACTGTTGATTGGAATGTGTATGTGGAGGCATTGTTAAAGAGGTTAGTAGTTTTTATGAGGATCCTATGTCTGATTTGAAATTTATCAGGCAAAAAGGGGGATTGGTGCAAGTGTATATAGATGCTTTTGATTTGATAATGACTAAGGTGGATGTGCCTGAATCACAAGCTGTTAGTTTCTTTTTGGGAGGATTGGATAAGGATATTGAAATGACTGTTAGGATGTTTAAGCCACATATTTTAGCTGATGCTTATTGTTTGTCTAAATTGCAAGAGACAAACAATACTATGGCTAGGAAGATCAATAAGCCTTTGGTGTCTACTACAAAGCTTGTGTACAACAATTATGCTAGAAACTTTGGAACACAAGCTCAAAATGTTCATTATAATCCTCCTAGGCCCAAACCTGTTTACAACAATGCTCCTTATAAGAAACAGTTGACTCAGAAAGAGTTGGATGACAAAAGGGCCAAGAATCAATGTTTCTATTGTGATCAGAAATATGTGCCTGGTCATAAGTGCCGTGGAAAATTGTTTTCTTTAGAAATTGTGGAAGAAAATAGAGGAGTGATTGCTTTAAACCACGCCTTAAAATATATATAATATATAATAAAATATAAAATATATATAGTAAGTGTAATCTAAAACACA
>BQNB010151926.1:0-15839 GCA_026074375.1 Tanacetum coccineum | reverse complement strand
GTGAACTGAATACGCCGTATTGATGATAGAGTCGAATACGTTGTATTGGTTTGAAAAAAAATTATACGCTGATTCGATCCAAATAGTCTATATATAATAAAATATACATCCTAAATATCTCGAATTAATTATAGTATAGAGAGTATCCCGTTTGATAAGAAAATTGCTTGAGGACAAACAATATTTTATCTCCCGGATGTCGTATCCCGATAAGAGGTGAATTTGAAAACCGCGAAGGTATTTTGTTTGATGCTTGAATATCGAATATTTTTTATTTGGATTTTAATTCTACAAACGCAAAAGCAAATAAGATAAGCTAAATTAACAATTAAAGCAATTAAAAAATTTAAGCATAAAATGTTAACGAAAATTAAAAACGTAACTAATTAAGTAAATAACACAAATTTAAATCCTAAGAATGCAAAATGCTAAATTTTAAACTTAAATGTACTAAAATAATTTTCAAAACAGAAAATATTATTTTTTGAAACTTTTTTTATATTTTTAAACAATTAAAAACACTTTTAATCTAGAAAATTAATAAAAATAACTAAACTATTTTATAAAAATTTGAGAAAATTCCTAAAAGTACTTATTACTATCCTAAAGGTTTTCAAAGAAAAATAACTCAAAAAGCTTAAACCAATAAGCTCAAAAAATCAAATAAGCTCAATAAGCTTAAAACCTAAAGAACCTATAACATATAATTGATGCAAGACTTGTTTTAAAAAGACCCCAGGGCACGTTGGTTAAGTTGTTGGTGTGTTGAGGGAGAGGTCACAACAGGTTCGAACCTTGTGACCTTTTTTTTATAAAACATTTTTTTTTCTTTTTGAAAAAGTTAAACTTTAAGCTAAAATAAGAAACTTTAATTAAGAGCTTTTTGACAAGTCTAAATAATAAGCTAAAAAAATTACTTATAAGCTGACAGTTTAGCTTAACAAGTTTAGTGGCTTTTAAGCTAAAACTATTTTGGCTTTTTGGGCTTAATAAGCTAAAGGAAAAAAGCAAATAAGCAAAAACATACTTAAATCTAATACCTAATAAGCACTAAGTACTAAAAATGAGCTAACATGATAAGCTAAAATTCATTAATAGGCAAAAAGACGGCAAGCTTAAGACAGACTTAAAAGGACTCATTCACTTCTTTCAAACTAAGTATAAGGCCTTAATAAGCACTAATAATAAGCTAACAAGAGAAAACAGATGAAAGCTCATACTCAAAGAGCACAAATTAACTAGTATTAAGCAAAGCTCCTAATGAAATAAGCTAGAAAAAGCTATTTGAAAGTGGCAATTTAAGCTTAAGACTCCCTAAGTGATTAAGACACTGTTTTGGCTTCTTTTTTTATTAACAATAAGTAAGAGAAAAGTCAAATAAACTAAAGCAAATCTTCTCCTAAACTTGAAAAGCACATATGACTTAAAATAAGCAAATCAAGTAAGCTAAAAAGCACTGAAAAGCTCTTAAGACATCAGACATTCAAAACAGTTTTTAAGACTTTTACCAAACTTTTAAGCTAGGATTCTATACTAATAAGCACAAGAAATAAGCTAAAAGGCACAAACAGATCAAGTTTGAGACTCAACCAATATGTAAAAACCAAAATTAAGCTAATTATTCTAGGAATTTAAGCTAGAAAATGACTTATGAAATGACAGATTGCACTACTTCTTTTTTTGCTTTTTCAAAAGTATTTTGACAACTTTAAGCTAAAAAGCAAGATTCAAAAGCTAACTTAACAACTTAGAAACTTAAAACAGATGAAGACAATGACCTAATAAACTGATTCAATCTAAACTAAAGCTAATAAAACCACTAAATAAGCCAATAACTCAAAATGAGAAAGATTGCATACATGACTGTTTTCTTTTTTGACTTTTTATGCAACTAGACTATAAAACTCCAAACCAAAACTTAAGATAAATGAACCTTGATGCATATAAACTTTATTAAACTCATAAAAACCACTATTCTAGTAAAATTTTGAAAAGTTTATCAAATAAGCTGTTTTGACAGCTTTAGAACCTTCAGACTTGACTATTTGATAAACAACCCTTAAAACTTCAACAAAACTGAATTTAAGCCTATAAAAGCTAACACTCAGACCTTATTTGAGCATATGAAATTGTCTAGCAAACTAAAACCAGATTTAAAACCTCATTTGTACCCATTATAAACTTAATCCAAACACGTTTTATCGCCACAACAAATCAAAGTCTTTGTTATTTTGTGCTTCTACTCATAACTTCTCAATCTTTTCTTTTAACCACAACGAGAAAAAATTCTTGAGAGTAAGAAATCCAACGAGATCAATAACAAGAAAATCATATAGCCAAAAACCCTTGGATTAGGATTTCCTTGATCTCGGTTTAATAATATAAATCTTGCATCAAAATAACAAATCGAAACCCAAAAAAAATAACGCTTACTAATTGTATTGCATACCAAGAATAGGTAGAGAGAACAATCATAAATGTCATTATTCCATATTGAATTCAACAACCCTTGAAAACTTAACCACAATGATTTCTTAAAAATTAAGGTTTATGGGTTTCTTCAAAAACCTTGTATGATCCTAGATATCAAGAGCAACCTGCTCTGATACCAATTGATACGATCGTTTATAGCTCAAGATTGATTAGATCTTATATATCTAGGATGAACAATAACAATGATTGATAACACGCAGCAGAATAATAAAGAAAACAATCAAAGTTATCACAAGGTTTTCTTTATTGAACGTTTCCCTGTTACCCCAACTATAATTTGGGGCTACACCAACTAACTATGGTGTACTATTCGACTCTCATCAGTCGACTTGCTATCTAACTATCTAGACTCTCATTGGGAGAGCTCTAGTTTTCTATGGATGGATAATAAAACCAGACGCCTATGATTCTCTTTATATAAAGAGATATCAAGGCTTACAACAGAAGATAAGAACAAACAATATATTTTAAACATTTAAGAATATCTTCTAATATCTTCTGTATCTTTATCATTATAAGGAGATCTTTTGATATCTTCTGAAATCTTCATCTTTATCCACCAGCTTGAAGAATTCTTTTGTTTCCATCTTGTTTTTTTATTCATTTTGTCTCATCAAATCAAGAATCCCAACAATCTTCCCCTATTTGATGATGACAAAACAAACAAAGTCTCGTACGAACTTTATCATAAAGCCAAAGCTTCCCCTGAAGTTGAGATGTAATCATCTCCCTGAATGAAACAAAATCTTCAATGCCTCCCTTGACTTGAGATCCCTTGAACATGATCACCCCCCATACATGTCGACCTGCAAATCATATCTTGTGGTCTTCTTCCCCTTTTTGTAATCATCTAATAGGGGCTTTGAAGATTATGCAAACTTGTAAACACTTCCCCTCAATTGGTTGCATGTAGATGGATAACATTTATCTCCAATAAGCTTCTCCTGAAACCAATATGTTTACCATCTCTTGAATCTCGAACTCTGTAGGCTCTATGTAGTGATCACTGATGAAGAAAATAGAGTATAACGAATTTGATGAAGAAGTAGAATCTCCCAAACTTGTGTCTTATGTCTTGCACTATCCACGTGACGTCGAACTTATAAATAAATCTGTGAAATATAAGTAGACCGCAACCTCTTGACAAAATCCTCATCTTCTATGAGACACATACTAAGTGATAGCAAATGTGAGCATTGAGCACCTATAAGAAAAATCACACACTTTTGCTAGATTTTGACAAGTCTTCGTCACACCATTGTAAGCACGAACAAGTTATCTTTAAAGTCATAGCCTGCAAAACTATACTTTAAGATATGATAAGACACGCACCTGTGAAACCCAACTACAACATCAAATAAGCAATATTCAATTGTCTTCGTAATCACATCTTCAAATAATCTCCAAAAAATAGCCTTTTTATCAATTTAATCGAATCTGAATCTAACTGAGAATCAATCTGTATGTGTTATCCGATATCGCATAAAGCTAGCAGCACAAACTCATTTAATGCTAGCAGTATAAACACACAAACAGTAGTATCTGCTTATAAACCTAGCAATACTGATACACGAAGAAGTAGCATTAAACACGAACACCAACAGTAGCAACATATAGCAGTATTAACCGAATAAACTTGAGCTTACTACTGTTGTATATCACGGAAACCCAAACTAAATAGCAGTATCTTTCCTGTCAATTACTACTACACCAAAATAATTTTAGTAATCTGCTCTTCACGATAGCAGTACTAATCTTTCATGAAACAACCTATTTCGAATCCAGTCAGCAGTATTAACTCATTCTTGTAGCAGCATTAAGTTGCACTGACAGTATTAAGTTCACATAAGCAGCAGTATTAACTTGTAAGCCTAGCAGTACTAATATCCAACTGACAGTATAAACTTTTAACGAGCAGTACTAAAATTATACTGGCAGTATTAACTTCTATTAGCAGTACTAAGTGTTCATTGGCAGTATTAATCTTTCTTATCTTCATTGACAGCAAAAACATGTACATAAGCAGCACTAACATACCTTCAAGCCCAAGCAGCTTTAATAATCAATGTGAGCAGTACAAACTCGAATCAATATCAAAATCCTGCTGCTTTTTTCTTCATACCAATAAACGACCAAACCTTAGATAATTAGGGTTTTCATCAGCTTCTTCTTAACACCAAGAAACGATTACCTGCTACTTCTTGGAACCAAGGATGAATCAATCTCCATGACCAGATTAGGGTTTAATGAAAAACCCTAGTTTTCACCAAGGAAACAAAAGAACACATCAGAAAATTCAAAAGGAATCAAAACCAACACACTGCACCAAAAATAATCATAGTCGTCTTCTTTTTTTTAAGTATAAAGACGACACTTTTTAGTGTCGCAAAAACCCTAACTTCACCAAAATCACCAATACACCAAAAAACAGATTCGTTTCTTCTTTTTCACCAAGAACACAATACCAAAAACCTTGTAGATCCTAGATATCACGAGCCACATGGCTCTGATACTAATTGTGAAGTCTAAATAATCTGATAGACTCTAAAATCTTTTAAGCTCGAGATGGGTTAGATCTCATCTAGGATTATAAACATCAAAGATTAACAATATGCAACGGAATAATAACAATAAGAACAATGATGTTTAACAAGGTTTCATTATTCATACGTTTCCCTATTACCCCAACTATAATTTGGGGCTACACCAACTAACTATGGTGTACTATTCGACTCTTATCAGTCGACTATGCTATCTAACTATCTAGACTCTCATTCGGAGAGCTCTAGTTTTCCATGATGGATTTTTCTAAAGCCTGGACTCCTTTTATAGCAAAAGAGTCTTATGCTTACAAGGAAACTAATTAATATATTAATGATTAGAATCAATTAATTATCTCTCATTAATACTCATTCTTATCTTAATTTTGACCAAATCTAATTTCTTCTACATTTTGTAGAAACTTCATGGATTACAATTTTTGGTCCTTCTTGTTCCAACTGTTTCATTCTTTATCACTATGTCCTCCATCAAATCAAGAATCCTAACATTATTTGATAAGCTACGTATCTATTACTTAATCGTTTACTTATTTTGGGCTTATCGTATTTCGGATCGTTCGTTTAGGCTTATTGGGCCTAAAAGCCCAAAAATGGTCCATTTATGGTTTTGGCTTATTTTTACTACTTAATGGAGTGTATAAACAATTATTATTAATATCGTAACTTAGTTGGGAATATAGTGATTTGAGAAAAGTGTTGAAAGTGTTTTGGGAATTAAAGTCTACGACTTTGAAAAACTATTATTTACGAATGGGTCATGTCGAAATTTCATAAAAACTATATACTTAAAATTATTTGTGATATCTTACATTTAAAAACTTTTCTAAAACATATTATTTATAAATAATAAATAGTATATATATACTTAAATTAGTTTAATAAACTAAAACACATATTTACATTTTATATCCAAGTATTTTCTTAAATACCGGCAGTTAAGCGTGCTCGTGCGAGGGTAACACTAGTATGGGTGACCTGCCGGGAAGTTACCTAAATTAAAAACATAAAAACATTATTTTTTATAATATCTAAATCATTATTTTGGGTTACCGGGTAAAATGCCAAAATTTATTTATTTGTTAATTTTCTAATATACTCCAAATTTAACTTCGTAACATATTTCTTCGAGTCAAAACCACCACGACTACCACACGACAATTTTATTAAGGACACTTTATTTGTAATAAACGTACAACTACTTTCCAAACTCTTATTCGTTTTCATATTTCTTCCATCATGTAAATTTTGAAACCCGACCGTTTATTCTTAGGTTGCGACCTAGCACCGTTGTGCGAACCCACATGATCGTTCTATTTCAGCTGTTATTCTTCATCAATTACTGTGAGTACATAGCCCCACGTTTGACTTGTTTTACATATACTTTATAACTTTTGGGGTGAGAAACATGCTTGTTTACAAACTCGTTTACATTATTGATTCTAAACTCATTTTAGATGATCGTTTTCAAATTCATTTACATGATGATAACATACACTCTTTCTACTATGGAATTAAGTACTTAAAGCTTTTATGAATACGATGGTTACTTTTACATGACACACAATAGTGCTTTAATGAACTCTGATTATGTTTACGTGTTTGCCTAAGTTTACCCTAAAAAAAAAAAAAATGCCATGAAGTCCCCACTATCAAGAACCGTTACATTTCGTTGACCAGAGGTACCGGTCGAGTAGCGCGAATGATGTGAATAGATCTAAATGGATTGAACTACCCCGTCCGGTAGATAACAACCACTACCAATGTATACGGGCGCATTTCATTTGAGGAAGATCTAGGTTTTAGGCAAATTTACCTACTGGGGCACCACATGTAAACAACATAAACATAAGGCTTCGGTTACCATGAGCTTAGCGCAACGTAAATACTTTTGACGGATATTGTATGTGTTACAATGGTCATACGTTTTGAAATCTTGTGGTCCACACTACTTTTGTTGAACGTTTCCAAATACTAAACATTTTTCATAATACTGCGAGTGAAGCAGTATCCACTAAACCTTTTTGATTCTCGTAAAACTTTACATAAACCTATGAAATTCACCACTTTATGTGACCGTTTTAAGTCATGTTTTTTCTCATGTTGCTAGCTTAGGAGAGTTCTATGATGATGCAATGTGGAGTCTACGTGTAATATGATACCATTTATTAAGACTTTATTTATCCTTCATACTCGATTACTTTGGGAAAACCTTAATTTATTCATTTGCAAACGTTTTAATTTCATTTGAAAATATTGGTAAGACTTGTCTATTTTAATAAATGCAATGAGTTTATATTTTTAAAACATCAAATATTGGTCCGTTCTCTCATACTTTTGTAATGTAATATTATGATGTCACGCCCTCGACACCGTATTCCGTCTAGCCCGTTTGGGGTGTAACAGCATATCTTGTGAACAAAGTTAATAACTAAAACACCCTTATGTCTTCTTCCCTTTGAATATTTATATATTTTTAACTCAACCCTTTTACCAAATGACTTCAATTACCACACTACCGGAATCGAGAAAGCAAACCAAATATCATAACTAAAACAACTCCTACATTGTGAATAATCTAAAATTTGAAACTGTAGAAAACTTGTTAGAATATCGACTCAAGAAGGCATTGTATGGACTCAAGCAAGCTCCAAGAGCGTGATACGATGAACTCTCCAACTTTCTGGTATCCAAAGGATTTTCAAAAGGTTCAATTTATCCAACTCTGTTCATTACAAAACACGAAGATGACATATTGCTAGTGCAGATTTAATGTATAAAGAATTTATGTTTTTGGTTCTACGAACCCAAAACTTTCTAAAAAGTTTGAAAAACTAATGCACAGCAAGTTTGAAATGTCTATGATAGGGGGAGCTGAAATTCTTTCTAGGAATTCAGATTCACCAATCCCCACGTGATATCTTTTATAAACCAAGCTAAGTATGCTCAGGAGATACTTAAGAAGCATGGTATGACCTTATGTGATACCATTGGTACACCAATGGCTACTAAACCCCTAGATGCTGACTTGAGTGGAACACCCGTTGACCAAACGAAATATCATAGCTGTAAGATTCCGTAAATTCAGGTAATTAATATATTCATATTTTAATTCTATTTTTACCTTTAAGTAAATTTTTACTTTTACTTTGAGAAAATTTAAACGTCTTATTATCTACCCGATTAGTAAATCTTCGTTTCTATTTAAACTTGAGCCGTGTTAAGAATTAATATCCGTTTCGTGCTCTACGTAATTTAATTTTTCAGAAAAGTATCCCGAATGATGTAGAACTATTTTTATTTTATTCGTTTTCACTTCGTGGTTTCGCCTTAACTCTCGTTATGTTTATGTTCATACCCATTGACCTCAACCTACCCACTTATTCTATATTTATACCCTAAATGTTAAAGTTTACCAATAACAAAATTCAATTTGTGAAATCACCGGATCATGAGTGGCGTGGCATGATGTGGTTATGTGTCTAAGACACATTTATTTGCTTATTGCATGAAGATGCATTCTAACCTGAATAAAACAACCATTTTTCTAGTTATAAACCACAACAAAAAAGAAAAACTTGATCTACCATCCTCATCTTTCTTTGTTGCCGAGCACCACCACCACCTAAACACCATCATCACTCAAAATTTTATTTAGCAAAAATCCACACCAATCAGCACCATTGATAGGTAATTTTTTTCTTGACATTTAAACTCCTTAAAAAACATCTCTTCTTGAAGTTTTAAGGGGCAGATTATTATGATAATTTTGAAGGATTGTGCATGGGGTGGTGAGTTGTTGTAGAAGGATTTGAGGTTTTTTTGTTGAGTTTATGTTGGTTCGATATAGAGGTGTTCTTAAAAGTTTCTTGAAAAACTGTTATAAAGAGAGTTGGGTTGATTTTGCATTGGGTAAAATGAAGATATAAGGGATATATTTTCATTGTTTTGGGTTATATTTGTGGTTGTTGAGTCAATTTTGGCAAGAAACAAAAAGGAGTGGAGTTGATTTTTAGTTATACTAGTTACATTTGTCTTTGTAAGCCTCACTTTGTTTCTCTATTTTTCTTTCCTTGTAAATGTGGTTTATGATGTATATTTTCTATAAAAATATGAATTTTGATGTATGTAAGTGTGTTGGCTAAGTGGTATGACATTGTATTAATTTTTGATGAAGTAGAAATTGGTTGGACTAAGTTTTGGTAAAGTGAAATTTGGGACAGCTTGTAATCAGTATCTTGTGAGAGATATTACGAATTATTTTTGGTCTTGAGTGACCTGGGAAATTGATAGAATTGTAGATAAATGTTTAAGGTACATGTAGTTCTTTGGATAGGGCCATATCTCCTCCGGATGAGTGAGATATCATCGTTTTACTAAAACTAGTCAAATTTTTTTTCTGGCATACTGTTAGGATAAGGTAAAACCACAATATTTTTCACTAAAATGAAAAATAGAAAGTTTCTACCTAATATAAAAAATCTTAGGCTAACACCTCCATTTGTCCTCATATCAATAGCTATTATAGATTTTGAATTATAGCCGTTTTCGTGAAGAGGTAAAAATCTGAGGTTAACTTCTTCCTTCAGAGGTCCGTTAAGAAAAGTTGTCTTGGCGTCCATCTGATAGATAGGAAATGACTTGTGTGCAGCATACGCATTGAATAGCCTGATTGCTTCCAATCGAGCAACTGGAGCAAATGACTCTTCGAAATTAATTCTTTTGGGATTAAAAGTCTTCTTGATGTTTTTTCAATTACTGCTGCTCATGTTTGTGTTAATGTTGCTCAGCTGGATTTAGTGCTGCTCATGAACTTCAAAGACAAATAAGCTTAAGTGTTTTTACTATGTGCTCAGTAACACAGTTTAACTCCTTCTAGTGAATATTATACTGCTAGTGAAAATACGACTGAAGTGTTTACTACGGCTATTAACAAAATTACTACGCTAGTGAATGTTAGTACTTGCCAGGTTAAGACAGCTCAAGAGATAAGTTAATTTTTCTAAGGTTAATAAGTTAGTATTTTTGTTGGTTAGTACTGCTTAATAGGATATGTATTCGTTATATGTTTATAGAAAAGATTATGGATATCTTAGGAAAGTATTTAAGCCGACTAGGCTCCTTGATGTATAAAAGGAGGTCCCTGGGCATAGAGTTTGATAACTTTTATCAATCTTTTTGAGTCCTTAGAACGTATATTTCATAACTTCACTAATATTTTAAGAGTATTCGTATTGTTATCATTAATAATATTGGAGGTTATATGTCGAATTGTATGTTCATAGAATTACTATTTCAATGATAATTCTTCTTAATATTAAAGACTAGATTCCGCATAATCTTTAATATATTCAAACAAAGCTTTTACTATAGTTGTGTTAGATTTATCTGATATAACTAAACCTTAAACAAGCATAAGGAATTTGATCTATTGAATTGGGATCAACAAGTGGTATCAGAGCTTGTTGAAAAGCTTTGAATAAGAAGAACCTGTTTTTATACACAAGATCTTTTGCTAAAAGATATGGATTAAGATTCTGCACACATGATGGCTGAATCCAAAGTTCCCATGCTCAAAACTGGTGAGTATAAGATCTGGAGGATGAGGATTGAAAAATATATCCAGATGATATACTATGCACTGTGGGAAGTCATAAAGAATGGTGCAACCTTGCCAAAAACAACAATTGTGGAAGGAGTTATGATAAAGATGCCTATTACTACTGCTGAAGAAAAGGCCCAGAGAAGATTAGAGGTGAAAGCTAGAAGTACTTTAATGATGGGCATTCCTAATGAACATCAGTTAAATTTTAACTCTATAAAGGATGCTAAGAAGTTGCTGGAAGCGGTAGAAAAGAGATTTGGTGGGAATGCAGCTTTTAAAAAGACTCAAAAGAATCTCTTAAAGCAGCAATATGAAAACTTCACTGCTCCAAGCTCGGAGATGCTTGATAAAACTTTTGATAGGGAGTCAGTTGGAGCTTTTGGTTGAAAAGCTTTCACAAAAAGATGTTAATCAAAAGTTATTAAGAAGTTTGTCACCTGAGTGGAACACACATGCTGTTGTGTGGAGGAATAAGGCTGATTTGGATACAATGAGCATAATGATCTCTACAACAACCTCAAGGTGTATGAACCAGAAGTTAAATGGATGTCTAGCTCAAGTTCAAGCACACAGAACATGGCTTTTGTGTCCTCTTCAAATAACAACACTAACAGCACTAATGATGCAGTTAATACTGCTCAAGGAATTTCTACTGCTAGCACTGAAGTTAATGCTGCTTACTCTATAAATATTGATAACTTGAGTGATGCTGTTATTTGTTCATTCTTTGCTAGTCAACCAAATAGTCCTCAACTTGTATATAGGGACTTGCAACAAATCTATCCATATGACATAGAAGAGATGGATCTAGATCGGAAATGGGCCATGTTGACTATGAGGGCAGGAAGATTTTTGAAGAATACAAGAAGGAAGCTTACTGTTAATGGAAATGAGACTATTGGTTTTGATAAGTCCAAAGTGGAGTGCTACAACTGCCACAAGAGGGGACATTTTGCTAGGAAGTGCAGAGCTCCAAGAAATCAAGACAACAAGAACAAGGAAAGCTCAAGAAGGAGTGTGCCTGTGGAAACATCTACTTCTACAGCTTTGGTGTCATGTGATGGTCTTGGTGGATATGACTGGAGTGATTAGGCAGAGGAAGGGCCTAATTATGCACTCATGGATTTCTCATCTTCAAGTTCTGACTCAAAGGTATCCAATGATTCTATTTGCTCAAAATCTTGTTCGGAAACTGTTGAACTTCTTAAATCTCAAAATGATCAACTATTAAAAGATTTAAAGAAATCTGAGTTAATTGGTCTAGCTTATAAGACAGGTTTAGAGTTTGTGGGAGAAAAACTTAAAGTTTATAAAGCAAATGAGTCTATTTATTTACAAGATATTAAGGACTTAAAATTTGAAATTCATATAGGAGAAATAACTATTGGATAGCTTAGGAAGAAGCTTGAAATAGTTCAAAAAGAAAAGGATGACATTCAACTTAATGTAGATAAATTTAAACATGCATCTAAAAGTGTAAACAAGCTCATAGAGTGTCAGATAGTTGACAATTGCAAGAAAGGTTTAGGTTATGAAAATTATAATGCAGTTCCACCTCTCTACACAGGAAATTTCATGTCTCCAATACCTGACTTGTCTTTTATTGGTTTAGATGAGTTTGTTAATAAGCCTGTAGTTGAGAACAGTAAAGCTATGTGATTCATCTTTAATAGTATATATATATATATTAAAAGCAACTTAGGCAAACTACTCTTATGAAAGAGTAATAAGCTAATCACTGATAAGATATATTTCCGGAAAGTATTAATGAGAAAATTACCATTAGGAAAGGATAAAGTTCAAATCGTTCTCGAGTCGTTTTCCCAACGAAGCGTGAATTTGAAAATCTTGTTTCGGTTCGTGGTCAGGTGCTTAAATAATCAAAATTTTGGATTTTGGATTCCAAATCTAATAACGCAAAGGGAAAGCACATAAAGGCATGCTAAACTAAAAATAAAGGTAACTTAAAATTCTAACAACATTTAAAACAATTATAAATTAATTAATAACTAAAATTAACTAACTAATTAACTAAAAATAACAATTTAAAACTCTAAAAATTCAAAATGCAAATTTCTTAAACTAAAATGCATAAGACTATTTTTTAAATGACAGAAAGTATTTTTTTTTTATAATTTTTAACTAATTAAAACTACTTTTTAAACTAAATAAGATTAAAAATTAAACTAAAAATACTAAACTTAATCCTAAAATTTTGAGAAAAATTACAAAAATTCTAAACACTATTTCTGAGGTTTACAAAGAAAAATGACACAATAAGCTTCTACCAATAAGCTGTGAAAAATCAGATAAGCTAAATAAGCTAAAACTAAATGTGCATATAAGAAATAAATGTGACATAGCTATAATGAAAAAGACCCAAGGGCTCAATGGTTAAGGTGTGTGTGTTGTGTGGGGGAGGTCACAGGTTCGAGTCCTGTGACTGCCCCTTTTTGAAAACATTTTTTTATTTTCTTTTTGAAACAACTAAAGAATAAGCAAAAATAAGCTACTTTAATAAATGGACTTTTTGCCAGAACTTATTTATAAGCAAGAAAAAGCTCAATTTAAAATGACAGCTTAGCTTAATAAAGACTAATAGATACTAAGTAAAATTGTTTGGACTTTTTTTTGGACTCAATAAGCAAATCAAAAATTAAAAAGCTAAAAACGGACCTAACTCTAGACTCAATGTGCACTTATAACTAGAAATAAGCAAGTGAAATAAGCTGAAAACATCAAAAGGTACTAAGACAGTTGACACAAAAAGGCACTTTTAAGGGACTTTTGACCAAATTTTAAGCTAAGAATAAGGACTAATAAGCACTAGGTAAAAGCTAAAAGTTAAAAACAGATAAAGACTTACACTCAAATAACTCAAATAAGCTAAACCTAAGAAAACTAATTTAGGAAATAAGCTAGAAAAAGACTTATGAAATGACAGTCTACACTTACTTGTTTTTGGCTTTTTTTGAAAATAAATGACTACTTGCAGCTTAATTTTAGCTTAAAACAACTTTTTTAACCACTAAAGACCTTTTAAAACAGATTGACCTATTACAATTAATAAGCTCAAATAAAAACAAATTTAACCAAAGAATTAGCTTAAAATAAAGTCTTAATTGATCTACAAACTTAAACTATAGAACAAACCATGAATAAGCACTACTTGAATGTTTTTGATCTAACACACTCTAAGGCTTTTCCAAAGTTTATAAACTTGAAACAGATGCAAAATGATGCATTAGAAACTAGTTATGAGCACAAATAACACAACTCAAGTACACTTTTTAAAGAATTAAACCACTAAGCAGTTTATAAACCATTTAACCTAGCAGATTTGAATTTTTGATTAAACTAACTTCAAAACTTAACAAAAATTAATTTTAGCTTATGAAAACTAGCATATAGACCTTATTAGAGCTTATTAAAACTGATTTAGGAACCAAAAACAAGTTAAACATGATTTTCCTATATGAAAGTTCCTTATCCCAAACACCCCTTTAAAACTAGCAAATCCTAAATTAAGCTAAAATAGACCTTATTAAGCTTCAATTTATGAATAACCCAGATTAGCGGGACTAGATTAATGAAGACAATTAAAGTAAAAATTTCACTTTAGAAATAAGCACATAATAATAAGCTACTCTAATAAGCTATTTTAACTAAAAATGGACAAATTCTTATTAATCATAAAACAAGCTAATCTAAACTATAAACTAAATTCAATAAGCTACTTCAAGACTAAACAAGCACAAATAAGCAGAGAATAAGTAGAAATAAGCAGTTTACTAAGCTACAAAGGAAATTAAGCTAAAATGGAAAGAGTAAACATACCTAGTCCTTTGCTCTAAACAAGGACTTATTAATGCTCTAAAGAGCTTATCTACAAGCCCCAGCTTATTTTCATGAGCTGGTAAAGTACCATAAGCCCATCCATTTCTGGTTTATCATCCTCATTAAGTTCATTATGACTTTTTAGGTGATTTGAATGATTTTTTTATTTAGTTTAGCTTTAAACAAGCTAACCTGAATGAGAAATAGCTTAATAGGTAACTAAGAGCTTATTGAGCTTATTAGGTTATGTCTAAACACATTTGAATAAAATTTGCATAAAAGTAAAACTGTTAATTCAACACAGGATTTAAAAAGTAAACTAAATTCTTATTAATAATGAAAGGATTACAAGCTTAAAATGAAATTACATTAAAACATTACAATAAGCTAAAATAAGCTAAAGCTACACTAAAAGGTACTTAAAAAAAACTAGATAAAAACTCCTTAAGCAACATGCCTCATATTTATAATGTACGAGAGTAATGGATACAGTAAGAAGTTTGTGAGTCTTCAAGCCATCCCATCTTAGCCCCTTGATTCATAACCAATCAATTATCATCCCAATTTTGAGCCTGATCAACTCTTACGTCTCAGCAAGCCTATTAGGACACCATGGGATTGCAAGGTGTTAGGAATTTGTGTTCATACCTGCCATGTTGGCTTCTTGAAAGAGCGTGTGGATGAAAATGATGGATTTACCCTGTGTTATTTGGGATGGAGGGAAAAATGGAAACGATATACAGTAGTTACTTTGACCCTGGCCTTTGAATTTTGAATACGGGTTATAAGAGAAGTGGGGATGGGCTTGGATTTTGGACTTGGGCCATGGATTAGGTTTTAGTGGATTGGATTTATAAGGTGATTGTAGAGCTTTTAAAATTAGGCTTAAGAACTAATGGGCTGACCCGGCCCATTTAAATGGGTACGGGTTGGCCTGTTAAGGATGTATACGCCTTCGGTCTCGATTTTTCTTACTCTTTCCATTCCCGTGCTTGGTTTTGTCCTTTTTGCTTCATTATTGTCCATTTTTGACATATCTGTTACCTACACAATGCATTTGACAAAACACACATATACAATGTATTTTACATGTAATTTGGGTCTTTTAAGCTTAATTTAGTAAGGAAAATGATATGTGATTAAACACATATCAAAAATCCCCCATACTAAGCTATTACCGTGTCCTCACGCAATGTCATAAATACACACTTAGAAACCCAAAAATTTCAACCCCCTTAGACTAATTACCTCGAAAAGTAGCTAAGTGGTCATCTAAGGGGATTAAGAAATCACTAGCTTTGAAAAGCTCCCCCCCCCCGTTTTACCATTTTTATGCATTTATTATT
>BQNB010151925.1:4457-15840 GCA_026074375.1 Tanacetum coccineum | reverse complement strand
ATGACGCTCTACGCTTTTTACATCTGAGTGTGAACACACATGCATGCCAATTGTTTCTATCCCTTTTTTTATAAATGTTTATGATATATGTGTTCAAAGTTGTGCATTCGATGAAATCGATACTATGCCACGTATACCGTTAACATAGAGAAAAAAAAAACAAAGCCACGTGCTTGAGCATGCATATATAACAGAGCATGCATATAACGCCACAATCTATGTACATATATTAAAGTAAGGATGAGAGGAAGGGATTATTGTTTAGTTTTGTATAAAATTTTAGAATAAGTGGGTAGTTTTGAGGCCAACGGGAATAAATATAAAATATAACAAAAGTTTAAACGAAACCACGAAAAATAAACGTAAACAATAAAAATAGAATTACCACGTATGGGATATCTTTATGAAATAATAAAAATATATAGAGCACGTAATTAATATTAATATGTCATCTAAATAACCACCGCAAATATTAGTCTAATGTTGATATGGTATATTTGAAAGAGATGAATACAAATTGGTTTAAATTTATATATATATAAAAAAATATAATAGTACAAAACAAAAATATGGTTAAAAATATGACTTTCTTTAAGAAACATCGAATTTTTGATTTGCCACGATTTAGTGACAAATTTCCGTCGTTGCAAATCTGCTAATTAACCAATTAAATAACAAACATAATCTGTGACAGATTAGTGACAGATTTTCAGGTCACTGGGAATACATGTTAGTTTTTTTTAACAGCTTTGTAACACATTCTGCGACAGGTTTGAAACGTCGCTGGCTGCAGAAAAATTAATATTAATATATCTTTATAAGGGTGAACTTAGATAATGTACCACTATATTTAATAATAAAAACATGCTTTTGTGGATGTTAAAGATATAGATAGAAATTTTAATTGTGAAATTAGTATTTTTAAGTGTATTTGTACATAAGTACAATGCCAAATTTATATAAAAACTTAAAATTTGAAATACAATGCCAAATATTTTCATTAAAATATTTTTACAAACTATTTTATTATTTGTCGCGTAATATAATATTACATTCTAAGTTGCAACTTTATTTTTAGGTTGCATCTCGGATTTTCTCGACATTCTCGACGTTTATTCTCGATAATTATATAGCATTGCATAAGGTAAGTTCATAGCCTCGCATTTAAATCTTTTTATGTTTTAAAAATCCGCGAGGGAGATACACGCTTGTTTTAGAAAATCGAACACATGTGATTTTATTATGTGAACGTTGCTATGAGTGTATTGTTGTGGTCCTTCCTTCATGAACCGTCAATCACCGCTAACTGGTGAACGCTAATGCAATTATAATAGATCTATTTTAGCCTAACGACATGTCTGACGTGTGTTCCTTGCGAGGGCATACGAAGACATATTGTATTTAGTATTGGGAGTAGGGCTGAGCAAAACCGACCGAAACCGACGTAACCGACAAAAACCGAAACCGATACCGAGTCAGTCGGGTCAGTCTCGGTCTGGGAAAAAGGCTGATTCGGGTGTCGGGTCGGTTCGGTACAAAAACCGATTGAGCCCGAAGTTTTGCTATGTTTGTGTTCAAAATGATTGTTTATAAACTCTATGGATTCACTCAACGTTCTGTTGACTTTTAAACATGTTTATCTCAGGTGTATACTTGCTAGCTTGGATGGGATGGAATGCGGATATCGAAGGACGTGGACTTGGTGAAGTTTGCACATATGATAAAATGTTTTCTTTTAAAGAAACATAACCATGTTTTGGGTTATTTTGAAATGAGTTTTTATAAAGTTATTGGGACCTTGTAACTCTGATCTTTTTAATAAAAATTGTATGTCATTTATCGTGACTCGTGAGCTTATATTATGAAGTAGCACCCCAATGTTGTATTCTGCTGCGTTGTAAATTTGGGGGTGTTACAGATTGGTTATCAGAGCACGAGTCATAGGAACTCAGGTATTTTTTAAAACTAGACTATGATGTTTTCGAAAAAATTACGAGTCGCTTCAGATGTACCGATATACGCTTGCGCGCATCCTTCCCGATCTTTATGGTTAGATTTTTGGTTGTGGTTTGAGCCACGACTAAGGAACAAAGGAACATGGCGAAACTCTTTCTTCTCCGATCTTGCTTGGTGTAGCATTGTGAGTAATCCTATTACTAGTATAATTTTTGTTTTCGCGATTTAATTCGTGATTGATAAATGCTTGTGATGAAATCCGACGAGAACTTGAATAGATTAGATTGAAAGCGTTATTAAAAAAATTAAACAATTTGAATATCGTGTATAGATGGTTTAAACTTAATATGAGCTGATTTTTGGGTCAAAAATTTTTGGCGCGTTTTGTAGCACGCGACTTTGAGCAGGAAATTGGACACGCATTTCAAGGTCCGAGATTTCGTAAAAACTTTTTTTTGATTTTAAAATAAAATCAAGTTAATTTTTACGAATGTTTTAATATAAGATGGAGCTCATAACTCCTTATAATGAAGAAAATGGAGCAAAATCGAAATATACACTTTAAGTAAAAATTTCAACACTTGAAATAATTAATTAAAAACTGATAGAAATTTTAAAGAGCGATTCGAGCAATTTCGAGTCAGTTTTAGCCATCCGGCAAAACACGAAAGTTGTTCGGAATGTCGTTTCGCTTTACCGCGAGGCTTGTTTATTTTTAAATCACTTGATAATTAGTCAAAAATGAAAGTCAAATTTTTACATTTCCTTAAAGATAAAATAAGTTTCAGCAGAATTTTGTAAGAGCATTTTGGTCATTTTCTGTCGAGATTCAAATCTCGACTAAAACTAAAAAGTTGTTCGAAATAATGTTTTACATAAAATCTCTTTAAAGCCCGAGTCACGAAAATGGGATATAACGGGTCAGTTTTGAGAAAAACATACATATAGGCTTATTAAAAAGTCAAACATTGATTTTAAAAGTCAATTGGGCTAATTTGAATCTTGTTGGATAATTATAAAAATAATAAACTCTCATTATTTTTACTATATACGTTTATAGTATATATGAAATAGATGTCAATAAAATATGACACAAATGTCGAGACTTTAAATCTAATAATTTTAATCGATTATGATAATCCAGTAACTGGA
Source organism: Tanacetum coccineum (assembly GCA_026074375.1). Classification (NCBI taxonomy): domain Eukaryota; kingdom Viridiplantae; phylum Streptophyta; class Magnoliopsida; order Asterales; family Asteraceae; genus Tanacetum; species Tanacetum coccineum. The sequence continues at coordinate 12,732 of BQNB010151925.1, read as the reverse complement.
TCTACTAAAAATAGCAACTTTATAAAGTTACAAACTTGACAAAGATAGAAAATCTCCAATGATATAACATAATCTAAATACGTAAAAATGATCGCTTTTACAATATGCTAAGTGATATTAATTAGAGCGCGTAAGTGGATTCTTCATCGCACGCATACTTGTATTATTTTTATTAAGGATATATAAGATATATATCTAAGGTTACAAGGCACGTATTGTTCGATCATACGTTATTACTTCAGCACTTGTGATGATGCTCGTTGTTCATTTCATGATATATATGTAGAGGTTGTTGTTACCTCGAGACTCTTGTCGTATCTTAGGAATATCTTGACTCCTAGTTTGGACAATTCCAGTTAACGAATATATCGCCCGTTTACCTCATTCGATTGCATTGATTCGTGACTTCCTACTTCTTGTACTTGTTATGACCCTTGATCCCAAACCACCTTAATGTTTTTTTTATGAACAATTTATTCCAAAAATATACAATAATTTATGAAATGTTTTATCAAATTAAATGCCAAATTGCGTCAATTTTCACAAGACAAAGCAAAAGTGTGCTTTCCAAAAATGAATAAACAATAGTTGATGTGTTTCTCGAAACGAAGGTAAAAATAATTTCCCATTTCTATGTCAAATAATTTACTTATTTTAAAGGATAGGTTGAAAACTTTCATAATCAAATATAGTGTGTCGAACGAATGTGTCGTCGCTCGGTCCTCAATTATGCATAGCCTAGCTAACTATGCATAATTCAGGAAATAGCCATGCTATGTCGGATGTGACGTCGCTTGGTCCTCAATTGTGCATAGCCTAGCTAACTATGCATAATTTAGGAAGAGCTACGCCATGTCAGACTAATCGTCGCCTTTAAACTGGTGGGTTTGGATAAATGTTTGGGTGAGAACATTTCCAAATGGTGGATCCTTATGCAAGTAAACCTATTCGATTTGATTCCGTATGAACAAGTTCGAATTCTCTTGCGTTCCTTGAAATCATTTCTTTCGGTTGGTGTTGACTTAGAAAGTCACCTTGACCGAATAATTCTGGAAGGCATTTCTGTGTGTCACGTGTAACGTGTGAAATACCATCTAAATCACAATGTTGGTGATGAAATACAAAGAGACCTGATACCGACGCTAAGAAGGAATTATAACGAGATCAGAAGATTGTCAAAGTGGATGAAAGCTGAGTTTCGAGTAACTCCGAGGCTAGTGAAAAAGACTTCCCCTACATCAAATGCGTATTACTGTGCTTTCTCATGTTACAACGGTCGATAATTGTGAAGGAAATCATTCTACGACAAAACAAAAATCACTTTGGTTTTATCAATTGATAACCGTGAAAGACTTCTCCCACATCAAATGTATCTTACATCATCCTTCTTTCGTTTTTACGATATATCGAACGGTGTCCGTAGAGGAAAGTTTCTTCTACATTAAATTGTGAATCATTCCTGTTGAATAAAACCGTAAACGTAAAGAAGACTTCTTCCCCCAAAACGTATGTGTTCGGTCAGCTAACATTGGAGATAAATCCTATACAAGCTCGAGTTGAGAATTCGAGGTGTTTGATTTGTTCCTATTCTGCCTTGTGAACTCGAATACCAACGTAGAGTGGTGACTCGGATACCAACGTAGAGTCACACAAGGATGGCTCATAAGGAGAGCCTTCGGCGCGAGAGCCAAGCACAATGGTCGGATCCTACCGAATCATAGTGATGTCGTCCGTCATCATTTTTCGTAGGGAATAAAACGGTAAGTGATGGATAGTTGAAGTTTACCGACTTGTGGCAGTAGATGACAGACAATCCCATTTACCGTCTCTATTTATTTAGTTGAGGGGTCCTTGTGCTTGACTCGATCCCCTTTTGATCATCGATGGTCAATGGAGGATAGCCATAGTTGAAAATTATGTGCAAAACTTCTGCTTGTTATGTGTTTATGTGATATGTGGGATCGGCAGGGTACGCCTACCCTTGCGTTCGTTGAAAAAGACGAGACATTTTAGGGCTCGTTGAAATATTACGAGACATTTTTAGCCCCCTCCCCCCGTTGGAATACACGGCAGCTGGGCCCTAGACGCTCGTTGAAAGACACGAGACGGAGTCGGGTAGCAGCGGTCGCGATTGGTGTGCGAGCTCGATTTATTCCACGGATGGAACCCGGGCCGGTGACGATCGTGCCTGGAGCACCGTGAAGAATGCTCAGAGTTTAGACGACTTGACCATTTTATTGGGTATGGATCCATGGCTATAAAGCCCGTGAGCACCCTATTATATTAAAATTCTCTTATTGGGTATGTATCCATGGCTATAAAGCTCGTGAGCACCCTGTTATTAAAAATATCTTTTTGGGTATGGATCCGCGTGTGAGCACCCTACAATGATAAAAATCTTTTTGGATATGCATCCATGGCTATCAGGCCCGTGAACATCCTGTAACTTTAAAAAGAAACTTTTTCTTAGGCTAGACTTAGCCGGAATTAAGTCAAAGATTGTTGTTAATCATGGCTTAACTATTTAGCAATCATGAGTTAACGTAATTGAACTGATTGATTGACATGGTTTGGCTATGTAGCAAGCATGTCGTTATGTGATTATATGTGTTTAATGATAAGTACCCTGTTCCGATTAATGTCGTAGTGCTTTCGATAGATTTATGTATACCCCAAGTGATTACCGCGTCAATGCGCTCTCTTTCGATTTGCATAGCTTGACGGTTAGCGAGCATGCAATTATGTGATTTTGTACGCTTAATGATAAGCGCCTTGTTTTGAATAACATTGTAACGCCTTCGATGGAGTTGTGTACACTCCAGACGATTTTTATAATGACGCGATATCTTCTAACGAGACCCGTTGGACGATATTTGCTTTGATTTGATCGGTGTGATCATCGATGATTTTTGAATTAATTGTCGCTTTAATTTTTTTTCTAAATGTGCCAGAGGTCGTGTGGCCATAATGTGAGAACATGTGAATCCATTCGAGAATGACATCTTTCACTCATTGCAAGTAAAATTGGGACGAATAAAGCGATTAAAGCGCCAGGACGTCGCTTCCTAAAGGAGGGGAGAATGTGACAACCATCAATTTTTAGAACTTTAAATAACTATTTTACCCTTTGAGTTTTCGGGTTTGATTTAACTTTTGACTGTTTGACCTTTTATCGTCATATAAAAACAATTACCGCGTAATCGATAATTTTTCGGAACTTATTTTAAAAATAAATCATAACTATTATTACATAATTTTCATTATAATTTTTTTTTTCAAATTTATCTGGCTTGAACAACCCGTACCGACACGAAACTAATTAAATTTTATTTATTTATCGTAATTTATTTAATAAAAATATTTAATAAATTATTTTTACATTTTATTTAAAAATGTTGTAGAAAACGTGATCATTTAATTAATATTTTTTTTTTTTGGACAAAGCTTAAAAGTATTACTCAATAAATCATAAACAATTTTAAAATGAACGTTACAAAACATTTATGAAACATGGCTTGGCTATTTAGCAAGCATGTCGTTATGTGATTATATGTGCTTAATGATAAGTACCTTGTTTCGATTAATGCCGTAGTGCTTTCGATAGATTTATATATACTCTTAGTGATTTTCGCATCAATGCGCTTTCTTTCAATTTGCATGGCTTGACGGTTAGCGAGCATGCAATTATGTGATTTTGTACGCTTAATGATAAGCGCCTTGTTTTGAATAATGCTCTAACGCCTTCGATGGAGTCATGTACACTCCAAGCAATTTTTATGATGCGATTCTTTTTAAACGAGAACCATGGGACAATATGTGTTTTGATTTGTCGTGTGACCACCGTTGATTTTCTGGAATTGGACAGACGCTTTGAAAATTTTTCAAGTGCACCCCGTGGTCATATGACCATCGTATGAGAACGTGCGAATCCGTTAAAGAAAGACATATGTCGCTTCGATACAAGGAAATTTGGGATGATTAAAGTAATTAAAGCACCGGGACGTCGCTTCCTAAAGGTGGGGAGACTGTAACCGCCCAAGATTTCTACGTTATGACGATCGCGAATTCTGTCGTCAATAATATTATTTTAATATTTATTATCAAGTATGATCGAAAGTCGACATTAAAATTTTAAATTTTTATTTACCCGAATAAATATATTCGTGTTTCATTGTGAATGATTTGGAGAAATTTTTATTTTCGTCGACTCGTAAGTCGAACCGGGACCGCGTGTGGGTTACATGTATTGGGCATCATATAAATTATGACGCGCCCCATTAATTTCAAATTTGTATTTAAAAAAAAAAAAAAAAAAAAAAAATGAATAATTATTTTCATTTTCGTCATCTTTTGGACGTTCCCCTTAGCAAAAGTCGTTGATTTTGGCTATGTCACGAGCCGTGCTCAGGATTTATTTCATTTGAGCGATTTAAGATTTTATTATCTCATATTTTATTTCGGAAGTAAATTATTTTGTTTTAGTATTTTACGAACCCTTAATTCAAACGTTAACTAGCCCAAACGAGACCCGAACCAATACTTTACAAAAATTTACCAAAAATTACACCTTTAGTCCCTGGGGAAAATATTTATAAAATCTACCCTAAACTATACTAAACTTGTCACTTGGTTTTAAGACTTTACCCTATATAAACAAAAACACTAACATTTTTCTCATTTATCATAACCCTAAAAACACACATACACACTCTTTAAGTTTCCGGCGCCGCTCCGGCCGTCTCCGGCCGGATTCCGGCCATCCCACCACGGTCATCTCCCGACTGCCACCATCACCACGCCACTCCGATCCGTTCCATCACCCCCGTCGCGACACCTCATCATCTCTACCGAGCCACCACCACTCTGTCACCTCCATACCGAAGCCACGCCACCACCGTGGCTACAACATTATCACCACCCACAACAGCCGTCGTCATCACTACTCCAACCATCCTCAACCATCATAATCACCACCCGCCACCATTACCAACACCATCGTCACCACCGGTAGACCACACCAGCCGCTGTCGCCTCTCCACCACCATGGAAGCCATATCGAAACACCTATAAAACCTCCAAAAATCTATTTGTCTTGCCTACTTTCCCGTGCATGGTAGTTACATCGATTGTAAAATGAAATGAATAAGTCGGGTGGTTGAATTGATTTGATTTTGTGTCGAATAGGGGCTGTCCGCGGCCAAACCACCACCGTGGTGGCGGTCAGACGATGGTACAGCCACCACAGCCGCACCTTGTGGTGTCGGGCTGTGATGGCGCAACCCCATGGGATGTCTCGAGTGGTCAGCCGCCTAAAACCACCACTGTGGTGGCGGCCGAACCCACTGTAACCACCACAACCGCACCATGGTGGTGTTGGGCTTGTGGTGATGATTCCCCATTTGCTAATTTATTTATTATAAATCATTTTCGGTTATTTATCAATTTTCCGATGTAAAAACTCTGCCTAAATGAGTGTTTGGATATGCATGTAATCTGTCATTAGGGGCGTTTGGATATGTAGATAACAGCCCATATAGGGGTGTTTGTTTCTGAGTTTAGGGCATAATAGGGGTGTTTGGGACAGCATCCCCTAAATAAGGGTGCGTTTGGTTTTACTTGAAATTGATTTCGATGAAAACTTGACTAGTTATTAATTATGAAATGAGTAAGTAATTGCGATATTGATTGATAAAAGTGTGAAAATAATGTATTTTATATACATGGATACATTGTATAAACGGAAAGGTCATGCCGAAATTTCTAAAATTTCTATACTTAGCGTTTTAACTTAAAACTTACATTATAATATAAACCCGATAAAAAGGACTAAGTAATAGCCGTAAGATATTATATTTATAATTACATAAAAACCCGCTAAGAAAATAGAATTTTAACTTATAACATATTATTTTATAATTCACGACTAAAAGATTAATTAAAACTTTTGTAAAAGTTTTAAAGACATCACTTATCTAAATTATAACGTTAAAACGTACGTATACGTTTATTAAAGAAATCTGTAATGAGTCATTTAATAATTTTTCGAACACGTGTCGGATAATACTATTTTAATTAATATCTCACATTTATTATACATAACATTTACAAAGAATTATATACTTTAAATAATGCGCTTTCGAATGTTTGCCTTTGGTTATATAATTCCTGACTTGAACTATACGCGTCTGTTTTCATATGTAATATATTCGGGATATATTGCATATTTTGCTTTTACTATTAGGTTTGTTTCACTTAGTCAACCACCGAAGTGTTACAACTTGGGAATTGAGTCTTTTATTAATGTGTCGTGTCGATGTAACTATCCATCGGAAAAACCCCAAAAATATATCCACCTAAACGAATGGAGCATAAGCGTTAAGATTAATTGCAACTTCGCGGACACAACAAGATATTTATTGACGCCACGTGGTTATTAGCTATTTGATTATTGCCTACGAGCAAGGTGAGTTCATAGCCTCGCATTTAAGTATTTTAAATGTTTTTAAACCCGCGAGGGAGATACATGCTTGTTTTATAAAATCGAACACAGGTGATTTTATTATGTGAACGTTGCTATGAGTGTATTGTTGTGGCCTTTCCTTCATGAACCGTCAATCACCGCTAACCGGTGGACGCTGCTAATGCAATAATAATAGATCTATTTTGGCCTAACGACCTGTCTGAAGTGTGTTCCTTGCGAGGGCATACGGAGACATATTGTATTTAGTATTGGGAGTGTTATCACTCCGGGTTGGGCACAGTTAAGGTTCGGTTCGTGGCTCTAGCATCGTTGTGATTGTTCTATGAACTAAATGTTTTGCTATGCTTGTGTTCAAAAGGATTGTTTATAAACTCTATGAATTCACTCAAAATTTTCGTTGATTCTTTAACATGTTTATCTCAGGTATATGCTTGCTAGCTTGGATGGGATGGAATGCGGATATCGAAGGACGTGGACTTGGTGAACTTTGCACATATGATAAAATGTTTTCTTTTAAAGAAACTTAAACATGTTGTGGATTATTTTGAAATGAGTTTTTATAAAGTTATTGGGACCTTGTAACTCTGATCTTTTTAATAAAAATTGAATGTCATTTACCGTGACTCGTGAGCTTATATTATGAAGTAGCACCCAATGTTGTATTCTGCTGCGTTGTAAGTTTGAGGGTGTTACTTGGGCGGCCTCCATTCATACTCAACACGTATGGTTTCTTTCGTGAAGCCATCCCTAGAAAGAGATGGAATACCAATAGTAACAACATCCACGATATCAGCCTCTGAATTTACCTTAATTAAGCACCGAGCAAAACTACTCCTACCCCACGATTCATTACACATGGAGCTTGTGTATGAATCAAGCATAACATGTTTACCAATGAACGTAGCAATTAGACTAATACCATCCTCTTAAAAAACTTAAATAGGAACATCATGCAATTTAACCCATATCGGAATGCGAGTCAATTCTTCTTTGAGCAATCTAGTATCCATTGACCATTTCTTGAGAAGGATCGGAGATTTACGCAGTGTTTTGAAAGGCTCAAGGCGCACTGGGCTTATGGAGCCTTGAGGCGAGGCGCAGATCAAAGCGCGGGCCTTATGAATATGAGTCGCATTAAATTGAATTATATTATAATAGTTTAGGTGAAAATTTATAGATTACTGATGACTTAAATAACACTAAAATAATTAATGTATCTAAAAAATTGAATAGTTAAACCAAAAATATCAAGCAATGTATCATATTCAAGGCATGACGAGATTGCGTTATCTCATGCGTAAAATAAAGGGAGGAGTCTGTATGTTCAGACACTTGAATTGAATGACCAAACACTCAAAGTGATAGATTTATTTAGTTTCTATGTAGTTTCTAGGTAATCTATTATTAACATATGAGAGTGATGAATGTTAAATTCGAAAAGGAAGTTTCAAAATCTGTCACCTTTTTTAGGCGTGCAAAGGCTCAAGGCTCTAAATCCCAAGGCTCTACGCTTTTTGTGAGCCTTGTGCATGTGCGAAGCCTTGATCTGAAAAAATCCCTAGAGCTTGAGCCTTAGAGCCTAGGCGCGCTTTTTAAAACTATAGATTTACGTATCAACCAAGGACCACCCTCTAAACCAGCCCAGGATTCAAATTTAAAGAAAGAGAAGCCTTTGGAATTCATCATAATCCTTTTCAGCTCATGTTTTGCCTAGTTTGTTGATCCCACTTGAATAGATCTTGAATTCCTTAGCTTGTGTAAGGTTTAGTTATGCAAGATAAATCCTACACAACT
>BQNB010151924.1:2553-15840 GCA_026074375.1 Tanacetum coccineum | reverse complement strand
TTACTCTAACCGTGTACTCATTAACTATTTTGAACACTATGTCGACCTCCCCTGATTGTTTTACTTCCCGTCTCTGAAGACGAGTTTTAAACACTCGTCCCGTACTCATTAGAGCGTCATGTCATCCACCACCTTGAAGGTTATGTGAGTACGCGTATTGCATCGGAAATTATTAAGTAGGATGATTTATAATCTCTTTATTTGAAAGGATTGGGACGCCTCTTCATTTAAATAAATAAATTGTAAATCACCGAACCATAAGTTTATCAATTCATTATTTACATAAATTGGGACGCTTCTTTATGCAAATAATGAATTATAAATGAGTGGGCTTAATGGTATCCAATATGACACGAGTATGAACTCGAACCTGACAATCACCAAAATCCGTTAAAAAGGTCTAGAAACACAATCGTGTCTCACCACTCAGCAGAATCTTAAGGCCTCACTTGAACTACCTTATCTCATTCTTAAGTTATTACTTTTGCCGTTACAAATCCTTACGATCATGAACTGTTTGTGGAGCTAACCGACTTGTGCACTCTTGAGCTAATGGATTTGATTCATCCTCGAACTAACGACTGAGTGCAATATTCCACCACCTATCACATAAGCTCTCCTACGAGCTCCTCCCATTCGTTGAACTTTATTCTGGGGATATTGTTTCTCGAAATATCCTCACTCTTCGCATCCTATCATCGTTTGTTATAGTTATTGTTATGTTTGCTGTTGTTGGGTCCTGGAGCGGACCCGGCTTGTACAACTTTATCTAATAGGTAATGCAACCCTCCTTAAACCAGATAAGCACCTATCGATAAACAACTAGTCAAACTATTCATTTCGGGCCACTAGTACGAAGACTTAAGTCGCGATACATCTTAGTACAGCCAAGTAAGTTGAATACTTACATCCATAAGCCTCGTTTGATGTAAATCATCAAACATTACAGATATCAGAAACTAGACTCTGCCAGTAAACATTTAAAACTTTATATAGACATACCCAAATATGCTAAGTAGTTACTACTGCTAGTACAAAGTTACTACTGCTAGTACAAAGTTAGTACTGCTCAAGGTTAAGACTGCTCAAAGATGAAGTTAATGCTGCTAAGTATAAGTTAGTACTGTTTGATTAGTTAGTGATGCTTATATGATATGTATTAAGATATTTATAGAAAAGATTATGGATACTTAGGAAAGTATTGTAAGCTGACTAGGGATCCTTGGTGTATAAAGGAGGTCCTAGGGGACATTGAGGATTGGACACAAAACACACACATCATATTCTTTTTACTTTTAAAGCGTATAATTTCATAGCTTCAAGTATTTGTAACCCTAATTCTTGAGAGTATTCGGTTTATTATTATCATTAATATTATTAGAGCGTAATTTGTTGAATTGTATGTTTTATTGAATTACTGTTTCTTTGAAATTCTGCCTTTAACATTAAAGATTAGATTCGCCATATTCTGTAATTTACATTCAAAACAGTTTTTACTATAGTTGTGTTAGAATTTATCTAATTAACTAAACCTTAAAACAAGCATAAGAATTCGGATATATTGAAGTGGCGTTGAGGTTAGGCTATGTATATAGTGGTTTTGGTCGATAGTTTTGGTAAAGATTTTAGGATAGTTTGGAAAATTGGCGGGTTATGGTTGAGTTTTTGGTCACAGTCCATGGACGATTATAATAATATAGTTGTTGGTCCGAGTTTTTAAATGAGGGTAAACGGACGTTTAAATTTGTTTCGAAAGGTTTATTAAGTGTCGAAAGTCTTTGAAAATATTCGTGAAGCTTTATAATAATAAAACGAAAGTTTAGGAATTTTCTCGGGTTGATAAGTCGACGGGCTGATGGTCGTTTCTAAATATAGCAAGTTTATATAATATATATTAGCGAGCTAAGGATTTTGGTTAGACGCTAGTATTTCACTAGTTCCTTTTTTGGAATATGGAATCCGATTAAATTAGGGGATGCTATTAGTCCCAACTAAAAACTTTCCTAAAATGGAAACTTTCTATAAATAGTAACTTTTTCGTAAGGACGTTCGTTGCTGCTTTATTAACTTACAAGTTAGGAAAACACATTTTGTTGACTAAACTAAAGCACAAACATATATGGTTGTCTATTTCGTTATTAAACGTTGTGTGCAACGTTTTCTTATTATTATTATTTGTCGTTCTACGGCGCGTCTATTTATTAGGTCGCGGTTAGAGCCGTTCGGTTACACTTTATTCGCATCGTTTGCTTATGGTGATTTGAGTCATGATACATCCTTGTGCTCCTAAGTAAGTTGAATACTTACATTCGTTAGCCTCGTCCGATATAAATCGTCGAACCTTACAGATATCAGAAACTAGACTCTGCCCTTAAACATTTGAAACTTTATACAGACATACCCACGCGCCTACACTTTCCCCTTTGATATCTTTACTATTAAGGGACTTTCTCCTCTATTAACGCTGTTTATATCAACCACGAAATCGTAATGATATTTTTCTAAAATACCCGTTTTGATGAGTTATATATATCCTGGTCAAACCTAGCCAAAATTTTCGTATATTAGAAAGTGTCGAAACATCGAATTTTGCTGAATAAAGTTATCAACGCCATGTTCAAAACTGATTTATTAAATCTTAAATCTTTTCTTGGTCACACAATCGGTTAACTCAAATCGAATCTCGGGACGGGATTCCCTTAAGGGGTGGGTACTGTCACAACCGGCAATTTTCAAAACTTTCAATTACTATTTTACCCTTTGACTTGGTTCCGACTTTGACTTTTTGACTTTTTACGGTCACATAAAAACGATTACCGCGTAGCCGGTAAATTTTTAAAACATATTTAAATAATAAATCATATTTATTATTACTTATCTCTCATTTACAAATTTATTTTTCCTACTTATTTGAAACGAAAACGAGAAGATATCTCGCAAATTGTGAAAAACAGCACACAACGTGTACCGACGCAAAAATAATTAAATTGTATTTAATTATTACTTTTTATTAAATAAAAATATTTAATAATTTATTTAAAATTTTATGCAAAAACGTTTGTTAAAAACGCGAATATTCAAGTTAAAGTTTATTTTTCGGACAAAGCTCACCCGAGATACCCAATAAATAGCAAAACATTTTAAATAAGTTTTATAAAAACATTTATGAAATACTATCAAGTAAATACTCATTTTTGTGGGAAAAATCATTTTGAACGCAATGGCGCAAGTTTCGTGTTTTGAATCATTCGTTAACTAACTTAAACGAGTCCCGAACCATTATTTTACAAAACTACACTTAATATTTACAACATTAACCCCTAAACTATTTGGTACTTGTCACTTTTCTTTCAAAGTTTTTAGTAAAAATACTAAAATACTAGGGTTTCATCTCATAAGTTTCAAAACCTAGCCACCCACTTCTCTCTAACTTTTCTGGCAGCCACCGCCGCTCCGGCCAACTTCCAACTGATCTCCGGCCACCACCCTCTCATCACCATAGCCGACCTCCACCCTATGAAAACACCACCATATCCTCCACACCCACAACCTCCTAACCACCACACCACCACCGTATACATCCCACCATCACGCCATCATCACCACCCTCACACTACCTTAACCCTCGCCACCACCATCTATAGCGGCAGCGGCCGCCGCCATGCACCATCATCGTCACCACAACCGCCACAGCGGACCCCACCTTCGCCTCACCACCACTTCGTCCCTCTCCATCTCTGAACCACTATCTCCATCTCGTCACCATCATCACCACGCCACCGTTAACACCATCGTCACTGCCACCCCTCTATCTCCAGCCACCTCGGCTACGACTCCATGAAAACCACCACCACCTTCACTCTTTTTTTTGAGTTTGGATTGGTTACTTTTTTATATATATAAAAACTAAATGAAGTTTGGTTTTGTTTATTTTAGCTTATTTCCTTTTCTTGTTTTGGTATTTAGATTTTGGTTGGTTAAATGGCGATATAAGGGTGTTCATTTTTGTGTTTGGTTGCTGGTATAATAGCCCAAAAAAGGGTGTTTTTCGTTGCATTTTAACAGCCCCAAATAAGGGTGTTTGTTGTGCAAATTCGACCCCCAAAAGGGTGTTTATTTCTGCGTTTTAAGGGGCATTTGTTTGCTGATTTTACAGCCCAGTGGGGGCATTTAGATCTGAGGTTAACTGCCCAAATAGGGGCGTTTGGTTCGCTGGTTAACATGACTAATGAAATTTCTGGGTTTACCATTCGTCAACGAGTTATATGAGTAGTGTTCATGCGAAATTTTAGCCCCTAATACTTTATAGCGAAGCGGGAAATAAGTTCACAAATCTGTGATTTTATGTGAAAATAGTGCTAAACTAGGTTGACTTATATCTTGAAAAACGACCCGTTTTACTTGGGTAATGGGTCAGGACTTTGGTGGGATTTGTAGAGGGCTTGGTTAAGAACGTGTAGGACTTAGAATTTCACAAAAAGGGTGAGTAACGAATCCGGAACGAGCATTTGAAAATCTGTGTTTTGTGAAAACGTGTTTATGCTTCAAAATCGGTCATTGTTTTTTGACCACTTTAACTCCTGGGTAGGGTCGGGATATGGTTGGTATACAAACTTGAGCTGGTCGTGACCACATAGGAAAAAGAATAAGCTAAAACGGTTTAGAAACGAATGAGATATGTGAGTTGAAAAAATGGTCGTTGCACTAACTAGTTGTTCTAGTCAATTAAATAGGTTAGCTTTAGGGTACTTTTTCGTCCATTGAAACAATAGTTTTAGGTCGGGTTATTGATTATATGTAAACTTGAGCTGGTCGTGACCATGTAGGAAAAAGAATAGATGAAAATGGCTTAAAAACGAATAAGCTATCGCTATTTGAAAATTCATGATTTTGGCTTAGTTTTGTGTTGGCTGCTTGTGTAGGTCGTGACCCACAAGAGTTTGGACCCTGTTTTGACCAATTAAACATTGTCGTTATAGGAAAATCATAGCATGAATGTCATAGTCGACCTGGCCGAGAACATGTATGTATTTTTGATTTGTCGTGAAAGTCAATATCGAGTTCTAAAATAATACCTAAAGTTCTACTAAAATCACTCTTTCTAAACAATAAAAATTGTTAGTCTTCTTTTAATTAATCTTTCCGACGTCACTACTTCGGCTATTTATTTGAGGCGTTTAGAGACCAAACCGTGAGATGACCCGAACTAACTAACTAAAGTTCATCTGGTCTAGTTTTCAAAAAGTCTTGCGTCGTAATTTATGAATTCGTATTTAGAGCGTAACGACTCGTCAAAGTTGACCGTTTGACCAAAGTTAATATTTTTCAAAAACGGATATCTTCATTATTTAATCGAAATGCAAGCACATACTAGGGACGAAACTTAATTTAATTCATTCATATTGCATATTTAGCTTAAATATGTATTATTATCACTTAGGTTGTGGGTTGCGTTTTTCCCTCGTTTTGCGTGCATTGTTTTCCGTGCCTACACTTATTTGATATTATCTTGCTGTTACATCGAGGAGAGTTTATAGCCCCATGTTTTACTTGTTTTACATATACTTTTGGGGTGAGAACATGCTTGTTTACAAATTCATTTACAAGGTTGATTCAAACTCGTTACATGTTCATTTACAAATGGTTTATAAATTGATTTGCATACACATTTACATATCTCACGATGAGATATAATACTTAATTTCATTTTTGGATGCAAGTGGACATTTCAAACTTGATTAGGTGTTTGCCTAAGTAGCGATAACCCACTGAGCCCACTATCATAAACTGTCAATTACTAGATTGTAAGCGCGAATGTTATAAATATATCTATTTGAGATTAACATCCCCGTTCGGGTGAGTCATGCTTACTGTGCCAGTTTGCCGGACAACGGACATATACCATGTCGGATTTGGGAGGTTTTGAGTTGAACATCATCACGGGCAATGTTGGCAATTTATATTGCAAGTCATACATGTCGAGCTTCAGTGTCATGAGCTTAGGGAAACGTAGTTACATTTTATGTTAGTAGTATATGTTGCTATATCACGCACTTGGAAATCTTGCGGTCCACGCTACTTTACTAAACGTCACTAATTGGTAAATACTTTTTATGGTACTGCGGGTGATGCAGTAGGCAAAACATTCATTTGGTCCTACATTTACAAGTACATTTTGTGATATTATGCACATTACAATTATCATGTATACTTTGAAACATTGCGGTCCAACTTTCATACGTACATTTTGTGGCTTATTATAAGGGTTGAAATAGTCATACATATTTTACAAATCTTTGATCCAACATTTACACTGAATCATTGTCGTTAAACATTTACTTTTTTTGGTACTGCTAGTGATGTAGTGGACCAGATTTTCATTGATTCTACATTTGTACTTAAACAAACCTATGAACTCACCAACTTTATGTTGACACTTTTAAGCATGTTTTTCTTAAGTGAATTAGATGCTTGACATACATGATGTGCATTGGAGTCTAGACTATACAAGATTACATACATGGGTTTCTACAAACAAATCTCATTGTATTACTTTCAAGATTTTCATTGTGATGCAAATATGGGACAAGTGCTATAACAAGTTTAATTTCAATTAAATCAACGAGATTACTTTTCAAACAACTTATTTAGAGGTCGTTCTCTTATAGCTTGTGCAATGTACTTATGAAGTAACACTCCCAGAAATGATATTCCGCTGCGACCCTATTTTGGGGGTGTTACAGATTGGTATTCAGAGCCAAGGTTATAGAGAACCAGGTCAAATGTTTTTACTTGGACTATAACCATTTTCAAACATTGCATCATATAAATAGGTTTTCACTGGACATACACTCACTAGTTGTTGCATTAGTTGGTCATACTAGATGCTTGCATGATTTATATACGTGTTTATCTTACATTACGTATATTACTACACATGACTTAGATATATGTTTACTTCCATTTACATATATATCTTACATTTCCTTATATAGGAGTTATCTATATAAATATTAGAACATTTCTTAAGACATTATGAATGACACGATGGTCTTTAGAACTTATATGATTTTACATAATACCATATTACATAACATTGAAATATATCACAGTCCGCCGATCCCACTAGTTACCTCATCATTTAACTCTAAGTTTAACACTCGCCTCATATTGGTGTAACATCTACGTCGTCTTGCGACCCGCCTTACCTAGTGAAACATAAGTGGTAACTTTCTTTCTTAAGACTCTATTTCCTATAGGATTTCGCATTCGCACTTTCTCTTAAATTTCATTATATGTGTGGATGATTTAAATTATCTATCAAACTCATGTGTCGTGAAAACTTCGTCAATGTTACTTTAATTCTCTATCTATTCATGCAAGCCACTCCCTAAAAACATTATAACCTTATAAGTATTTTTTCATCACATCACCGTCCATAAAATAGATTTCTATCGGACATGATAAACTATTAAATTATTGTCTTATGAACTATCGTACAGTCATCTCATAAATGCAATAGTATGCCATCCAATAGAACTATTACCTATTTCTATCCATGTGGGAAGTGCTTTCTTCTCACAAAGTATATCCATGTTTGATACTACTTAATATACTAACCCTGTTTTTACAAAAATGAGCGTTGCCTTCGTTAGTACCCTCAATATACATCGCCTGAATCACCTATGCTATAATTCAAGAAAGTACTATGCCAATTTTGAGAGAAGATAGCCACAACTAAAACATTTTGTTAAAAATCAAATTTCTACTTAAATTGTACACGAATTGACACCCACCTGACAAGTTCAACCTGTCCATCAAGGAATAAGGAGACCCGTACCAAAGTGATCCACCTTAGATAGCAAACTATGACATATTGCGTATTAGGATGCATTAATACAATGTAAATACAACCTCTACCTTACCGACTAATTCGGAAGCGCAACTCAAACTGTCATTGGCCGTAGACGCAATCATTCTAACCCTGGTAGATCTATAACAACTCATATTTTCATGTCTTTTTACGACAATAAATATTCAAATATGTATTGTAAACTTTTACGCGTTAACTTTTTATTCAGACGCATAGTTAAATCGCGTAAACTAAAAATCAACATTCAACGTAAACGGTGCACAAAAATGAACCAAATAAACGTTTTACGTCAATAAGAGTAATAACATTTATTAAAGTATAATATATAACTATTCAAGTTTTATTTTTTATATTTACGTAAAACGTATCCACCCGGTTCAGAGTTCTAGGTATCCATAATAGCATAGCATGTTAAACACATAAAACACTTTAAACATCAAACAAATTACCCACCATTATACCCAATACATAAAAATTTATTCATTTAACCCTAAGTGCTTGCTTAAGCCGAACATACGATACATACACATGTCAAATTAATAACTCTCCATCTACATAACCCACTAAACAACATTAAATAATAAGTTTCTATTATCCAATGGACACACCAATAGCAAAAGAATTCTATCAAGTCCACCATCCTTAATTTTGTCCCACTTAGGCATGCGTATTTATCTGCTAAAACTAAAGGAAAGAAGAGAAAGGAAAAGCAGCTAGTGTTATATATCTAGTCTCATGGGGTAGAGTTATTAAGTCCCCCCCCCACCCCGCTCTCGAAAAAAGCATTTATAACCCCCCTTGTTTTTTTGATTTTTTTGTTTTATTTTAATTTTTAATAATTTATGTAATTGTTATAAAACTGTGACCAAAAATAACGGAACGAAAAATATAAAGTTTAACAAGTCAAAAGTATTAAACTGTCAAAAATTACGGAACAGAAACTGATAAAAAAACTGCGTTGCACTGTAAACTGGAGGACAAAAAAACATGTTTTGTACCTTTTCCGTACTTTTCTTGTACTTTTTTGTGGGCCAGGGGGTACCAATAGTAGCACCCCTTGTCAATCTTACAATCACCAACTCTTGTCCTTTGAGCATGCCATATTCGATTGATTTTAAGGGAAAAGAAAAGAGACCAAGTGCATGCTCAAGCTTAAATCATGTCAAGTCTTACACAACCACACTTCTCTTACAACTTGTCATACCATACTTACACACCTAGTATTATAATAACTAAACTACCATGCCCTAATCACTAGCACCAAACCGTCCAAGATTATAAACCATTTGATGGTTTTAAATTGTAGTACCATATTAGTTCTATCTTATAAATAAGACTCATAAAGTGAAGTAACTCACACACCTTCATTTGCAAACCAAGAACTTCAAGTATTCTCTTATTTTCTCTCTACTAGTCTACAGAAAACACAATACAGATATAAGCATCTTAATCTCTTTCTTGTTTTCCTTATGGTTTCTTTCTGTGATTCGAAGCACCAAACATAAACAAAACCCCATGAACAAAACACACACTTTGGGTTCCTTGTCATTCTAGTCTTCGTCGCAACAGCAAGAAGAAACTACACCAACAACACCTAAATTTCTTGTATTACCATAAAGTCTAAACTATACTAAACCCTACTTTCTTTTCTTGTTCCTTTGTTTTCTGTTTGACACCACAAGAAAAACGCAACAACACAACTCATCTTGATTTTCCTTGTTTCTCTTGTTTCTGGATTTTGAAGCAAGTACAAACACGAACACTAGAACCCTCACAATCCAACAAGTATTATGGGCAAGGAAAAACCCTACACCTAATAGGCACGAAACCCTAATATGGGGAAATCCTAATTTGATCACTTGGGTCCTCTTTTCTGTTATTCGATAGGTCCAAGTAGCCAAACACTTCTTCTTTCTGTTCGTGGGTGATCACAATAATTTCAAGATGTTTGCAAGTAGAGCCGGGTTGCTTTGGTATCTTGGTTCCATCTTTTTGTTGGTCAACGTGAGCAACAAACACCCCTTTTTAGTTTGTTTCATTTAAGGTAATCACAAGAAGCCACAATGTTCTTTTGTTTGGGTTTGGTTTGTTGAGTTGTAGACGAAACTAGGGTTTCGTATGGTGTTAATCACACACATCCACCTTGTTTGTGAGTTTTACATTCCTTATTTTCTTTTACTACATTGTGCATTCATGTCCTAGTAGTGTGCTTGTAAACTTTAAAACCAAGAAAAACATGATTTCACCAAGATGAGCAACCTTCTGATACTCTCGGGTACATTGAGAAACCCGTATAAAAATTTGGCTAATGAAATTTTTAGGTTTACCACTCGTTAATGAGGTATATGAGTAGTGTTCATGCAAAATTTCAGCCCCTAACACCTTATAACGAAGCGGGAAATAAGTTTACAAATTCAGGATTTTATGTGTAAATAATGCGTAAATAGGTTGACTTATAGCTTGAAAAACGACCCGTTTGACTTGGGTAATGGGTCAGGACTTTGGTGGAATTTGTAGATAGCTTGGTTATGAGCACGCAGGACTTGGAATTTCATAAAAAGGGTGAGTCACAAATCCGAAACGAGCATTTGAAAATCCATGTTTTGTGAAAACGTGTTTAAGCTTCAAAACGGGTCATTGTTTGTCGAACACTTTAACTCCTGGGTAGGGTCGAGATATGGTTGGTATACAAACTTGAGCTGGTCGTGACCACGTAAGAAAAAGAATGGGCTAAAACGGTTAAGAAACGAATGAGATATGTGAGTTGGAAAAATAGTCGTTGCACTAACTAGTTGTTCTAGTCGATTAAATGGGTTAGCTTTCAGGTACTTTTTCGACCATCGAAACCTTAGGTTTAGGTTGGATTATGGATTATATGTAAATTTGAGCTGGTCGTGACCATGTAGAAAAAAGAATGGATGAAAACGGCTTAAAAACGAATAAGTTATCGCTATTTGAAAATTCATGATTTTGGCTTAGTTTTGTGTTGGCTGCTTGTGTAGGTCGCGACCCACAAGGGTTTGAACCCATTAAACATTGTCGTTATAGAAAACTCATAACATGAATGTCATAGTCGACCTGGCGACATTTTTTATATTTTTTAAACATTTTCGTTTTAGAAAGAAAAACTTCATACCAGGCGAATCTTAGCCGGACATGGCCGAGAACATTGTAGTATTTTTGGTTTGTCGTAAAAATAGTCAATATCTGCAGTT
The DNA here is from genome assembly GCA_026074375.1 of Tanacetum coccineum. NCBI lineage: Eukaryota > Viridiplantae > Streptophyta > Magnoliopsida > Asterales > Asteraceae > Tanacetum > Tanacetum coccineum. The sequence continues at coordinate 4,752 of BQNB010151924.1, read as the reverse complement.
CTAATAATAATACCTAAAGTTCTACGAAAATATTCTTTCTAAACAATAAAAATTGCATCTAGGACGTGGTATGAACACTTTGAGTTTACGGTTATGCTTTTTGGGTTAACCAACGCACCAGCGGTTTTCATGGACTTAATGAACCGGGTGTGCAAGCCGTATTTAGACAAGTTTGTCATTGTGTTTATTGATGATATCTTGATCTACTCAAAGTCTAAGGAGGATCACGAGGTACACTTGAAGTTAGTTTTGGAGCTGCTAAAGAAGAAGAAGTTGTTTGCCAAGTTTTCAAAGTATGAATTCTGGCTACAAGAAGTGCGTTTTCTCGGACACGTGGTTAACAACAATGATGTTCACATGGACTCTAGTAAGACAGAAGCAATGAAGAACTAAAAAGTACCTAAGACGCCATCTGTAACACCCCCAAAAATGCGTCGCAGCGGAAATATATCCGGGAGCGTTACTTCATAATTCAACAGCACAAGATACAAGAGAACAACCTCTAAATGTGTCGCTTGAAAAGTAAACTCATTGATTTTCTTGAAATTGATATAACATTTGTCCCATAATTGCATCACAAAAAAGCTTAAAAGCAATACAACGAGATTTGCTCATTTGTATGTAGTAAAAATCCATGAATGAAATCTTTTCAATTTAGACTCCAATGCACATCAAGTAAGCCAAGCATCTAATTCACCTGAGAAAAACATGCTTAAAATGGTCAACATAAAGTTGGTGAGTTCATAGCTTTGTTTAAGTATAAATGTTGCACCAAAGATTTGCAAAGTGTGTATGACCATTTCAACCCTTATAATAGTCATAAAATTGTACGAATGAAAGATAGACCGCAATTGTTCAAAGTATGCATGATAATTAAAACTATCACGAAATGTTTCTAGTATGTATTGCCCAATGAGTGATTACGATTACTCTAAGTTCATGAAACCGATGCACTATGTACCCATCGTAGGTGTCCCCTCTAAGAACACCCGGGCAGTAATGAAAGCCATATGTACCCATCGCAGGTGTCCCCTCCAAGAACACCCGGGCAAATGAATATGGACCCTCGCATGTGTCCCCTCAAGGAACATCCGGGCATTAATGAACATGTTCCCCTGCAGGTGGTCCCCTCCAAGAACACCCCGAACATTAACTTGTAGTTATCAGTTCAATTCCGCTTATCTTAATCCGTATTTTTATTTTCAAAAGTAATGTATGAGTATGTAAATCAATTTGTAAACGAGTTGTAAATGAACATGTAACGAGTTTGAATCAACCATGTAAATGAATTTGTAACCAAGCATGTTCTCACCCCAAAAATATATGTAAAACAAGTAAAACATGAGGCTATAAATTCACCTCGATGTAACGGCAAGATAATATCAAATTAGTGTAGGCACGGAAAACGATGCACGCAAAACAAGGGGAAAAAACTCAACCCACAACCTAAGTGATAATAATACATATTTAAGCTAAATATGCAATATGAATGAATTAAATAAAGTTTTGTCCCTAGTATGTGCTTGAATTTCAATTAAATAATGAAGATATTCGTTTACGAAAAATATTAACTTTGGTCGAACGGTCAACTTTGATGAGTCGTCACGCTCTAAATACGAGTCCGTAATTTATGACGCCAGACTTTTTGGAAACTAGACCAGGTGAACTTTAGATAGTTAGTTCGGGTAAACTTACGGTTTGGTCTCTAAACGCCTCAAATAAATAGCCGAAGTAGTGACGTCAGAAAGATTAATTAAAACAAGACTTAACAATTTTGATTGTTTAGAAAGAGTGATTTTCGTAGAACTTTATGTATTATTTTAGAACTCGATATTGACTTTCACAATAAACCAAAAATACATACATGTTCTCAGCCAGGTCGACTATGACATTCATGTTATGAGTTTTCTATAACGACAATGTTTAATGGGTCAAAACAGGGTCCAAACTCTTGTGGGACACGACCTACACAAGCAGCCAACACAAAACTAAGCCAAAATCATGAATTTTCAAATAGCGATAGCTTATTCGTTTTTAAGCCGTTTTCATCCATTCTTTTTCCTACATGGTCACGACCAGCTCAAGTTTACATATAATCAATAACCCGACCTAAACCTACTGTTTCAATGGTCGAAAAAGTACCCGAAAGCTAACCCATTTAATCGACTAGAACAACTGGTTAATGCAACGACCATTTTT
>BQNB010151922.1:0-13776 GCA_026074375.1 Tanacetum coccineum | reverse complement strand
CGGTTTCGGGTTTTTTTAGTTTCGGATTGAGCGGTTCGGGTCGGTTCGTCGATTTCACGGTTTTTTTTTAACACCCCTAGTGTTATGATTAGGGGAGTGGTGTTGGTGTTGGTGTTATGCTGATGTGGCGATGACGTGACAGTCAAAAAATGGTGTTATGATGTTACTACACCTGGGGCTCTAATAAGGGCATCCACTATGGTTCATATTTATAAAGTTTTAAGAATTTATCGTTTAATGTCACATTAATATTTTATAAACTTTTTGTGTTAATAAACCTATTTTTACTATGCTACAATTATTTTAAAGCTTTATAATTGTTTAACATTACACATGCATTAAATATTTTCATATTATGAAAGAGGTTTAAGGTTTAAGACACCGCTAGAAACTTGACTTTCAGTGACGGATTTTTCTGACAAATACATATCCGTCGCTAATTATCACGATATTCCGTCAGATTAGCGACGACTCCATATTTCTGACTGATTTCCGACGAGTTTCCGTGGGATAAAATATTTTTCGGAAATCCATCGGTAAGAACATTTATTTCTGACAGATTCCCGAGGGTAAAGTTAAATCCACCAATTAATTTGACTCTATACTATAGAGCAAACGTCTGACCGAAAGTTTGACCATTTTTGGGCTGTTGGCTTTGTGTGGGCTTAGTAATATGGCCCGGTAAGTGTATTAGTGGCCTGAAGAAATACAGTACCACCAAAGTGGCCTAAAAAGTTAGCCAAACGTCTGACCGAAAGTTTGACCATTTTTGGGCTGTTGGCTTTGTGTGGGCTTAGTAATATGGCCCGGTAAGTGTATTAGTGGCCTGAAGAAATACAGTACCACCAAAGTGGCCTAAAAAGTTAGCCCACAATTTGGCCCAACTTTTGACTCAAATTAAAAAAAAAGATATTTACAAAATGTTACGGTGCCAACCAAAGTGGCCCAAAAAATTAGCCCACAATCTGACCCACACTATTTTTTTTTACAAAATCAGTTTGCCCAACTATATTTACGCTCAAGTCCAAAACAACAGTCCAAAAAAAACTAGCCTGGCCCAAAACTAAAAAAAATTACAAAACGTACCCTCAACTTTTAACTATTTACGATTTTTCAGAAAAAAAATATCGCCAAAAAGATCTTCAATTTTTTTTTTACAAAACCTAGCCCAAAACTAAAAAAAAAATACAAAACGTACCCTTAACTGTTACCTTTTTACGACTTTTCAGAAAAAAAAATATCGCCAAAAAGATCTTCAAAAAAAAATTACAAAATCAGTTGGTCCAATTATATTTACACTCAAGTACAAAACAGCAGCCCAAATAAATAGCCGGGCACAAAACTAATTTGTTTTTTTACAATAACGCTACCCCCCATCCACTTTTAATAATTTACGACTTTTGACAGGAAACAATTATTGGCATAAAAGATCTTCAAATCGCGAACAAAACGAGGCCAACATCGTAATGCTCCTGACATACGTACTCGCTTAATCAACACGCTACACTAACAGTAAAAAAAAACTTGCTTCACCAACACGCCACTCTATACTATGACACAAACATTTGTGCACTCTTCATGCTACAGTGCTACATTGCCAAACAAAGTGCGCCAAAAAATTTGCCCAAAATCTGGCTCAAAGTGGAAAAAAATATTACAAAACCAGTTGGCCCAATTATATTTACACTCAAGTCCAAAACAACAGCTAAAAAAAAACTAGCCTGGCCCAAAAGTAATATTTTTTTTACAAAATGTACCATCAACTTTTAACTATTTACGACTTTTCAGGAAAAAAATATCGCCAAAAAAATCTTCAAATCGCAAAAAAACGACGCCAATATTGCAATGCTCCTGGCATACGTACTTGCTTAATCAACACGCTGCACTAACAGTAAAAAAAACTTACTTAACCAACACGCCGCACTAACAGTAACAAAACTTGCTTAACCAACACGCCGGACTAACAAATTAGCCCCCGCCGCAACGCGCGGGTCAAATACCGACTCGTTATATACACATTCCCAAATTCCCCTTATTTATTCCCTACCCCTCCCACCTTTTCACTCTTCCCTCTAAAAACATCAATTCTTCACTCTCGCATTTTCACCACTCCGATCACTCCGCCATCCCGTTCACCACTCCGCCGTCCGCCGTCGTTCAAATTCCGATCACTTCGCCATCCCGTTAACCACTCTGCCATCCACTGTCGTTCAAATTCCGATCACTCCTAACCGTCATCAAGGTTTAATTCCTCACCTGTTGATTAGGTGTTTTATTTTGTATAAATTAGGTGTTGGCTAATTAGGTGAAAATTAGGTGTTTTGTACAAATTTTGTTTATTAGGTCTTGGCTAATTTTGCCCTAAAATCTGACCTGATTTTGACTAATAGTTGAAATTAGTTTTCAAGAAATAAGCTATATTGAACTAAGTATCAGTTGCTTTGTGTAAGCTATATCTGTTTTCATGAAATAAGCTATATTTGTTTTCATAAAATAAGCTATTTATGTTTTGATCCAAACACCACCCACCCCCCTTATGTTTGTAATGGTTTAGGGCCATATTTGCATCTAGTATTAGCAGTATGAACATGTATTACTATTTGTGATTAATTTCGATAAGAAAGTGTGATATGTAATGAACAAACTATTATATGGCTTAAGTGCTAATGGAAACTGGACTATACTTGTGTTTTTGACAAAACTTGACATAAATGGAACTCTCTAGTCATTAATTGCGTTCACACTTTCAGTTCTAATTTTATGGGTACCTTTATGTGAGCGTGCGGAGCGCGCGGAAGCAAATTATGCATTCGAATAGTTGATAGGAAGCTGCTTACAAAATACCTTGTTTGCAATCTTCCGTTGGCTTTTGTAGGCTAACGTTGTTAGATAAAGATTGAAAATTACACCAGCTGATGTTTTATAAAATAGTAGTCTTTGGCCTTAGTTGCATATCAGAATGATAATTTCCCGTTACCCCTGGGAGTGGAGAGTCTTTGACTCATATGTTGCTTTGTTGCACACGAGTGATACATCCACAACCTGTCTATACTCGAAGATCTATGCAACTAATAGATTCTTCTTTGGTTTTATAGGATGATATGGCCATAGATTCTTGTAGTTTGTAGCAGATAATGTTCTTGATGAAGTTATATTTGGGTTGCCGAGACAGAAAAGTTATATAGAAGACTTGAAAGAGCTATCACAGCGGTACTATAACCCATAGTTTACGTTGATGTTTTTTATTTCCATGTTTAGAGTATTAACTCGTTGACACATCTGTTTATCTGAAGAAGCAGCAAATTAATTTGCCAAATGAAAAGCCTCGTCAGATTTTATCTGGTTATAAATGTCATTCTGACTTTGACTGTGATTATGCAGGTTAAAGGTTCACCGGAAAGAAACTGCATACATGACCGAACCGAATACTCTTAAAGAGATAATAGAAACGATAAAGGATAGAAAAACGACGTTCGAGATGATCGAATAAGCTCTCCCCCAATGGTTTATTAGTATGAGATAAACCGACTGCCCCAATAGGATTAGCGAGAATCATATTCATTATCATCATTCAACATAATAAACAATTATACATCCTAATGGTCCTATTTATAATAGACTTATCTTGTTGACTAAGATTACATAATAAAAGTGGGAAACTACTAAATAGTTGACCAAGAAAATATAATAAAGGAAACTAATAAATATTAATAAGAAACTATTAAATAGGTTTGTCCTTATCAATACTCCCGGCCCCGCAAAAACACATTGTCCTCAAGGTGTTTTTGCTTCTAACAATTTGATTCCTGTAATCCCAACGTATGTCACTTAAATTTGTGAACCTGTCTCTAGTCGATCAACATGAAACTGCAAGTGTACCTCCAAATTAGATTTACAAAGCGGCTCTTTGCTTAATCCCGATTCATCATGAAAATACCAACCATCTTTCGGTATCCTATCAAGCAAGCAGAAAAAAAAATAATGATCCCTGTTTTTCCAACAGCCACCGCCATCAGCCCATGTGTCGTTAAACCCACTTCCTTTGCCATACCACAATTCTTTCTGCCAACATCGTTTAGAAACACACTAGAGAGTTGTCTTGTTCCTCAGTACCCAACTTCCAAAATAATTAACAAAACGCCCTTTCTCTCTTCTTTTTCTTGCACATCATTGTCTTCCATTATGGGGTATCAGATCTGTATTTTTTTTCAAATACTTTTTTATTCAATCTTCCTTCTTGTTCCTTCGAAATCAGTCAAATGTTATTAAGGCGACACACATTCAAAATTTTACCAAACTTGTTCACATTCAGTTGGTTTGTAGTACCTTAGATGTAATGGTCAGTAAGATTCACGATGCGATGATATTTCTAGGATTAACTAGAGAAGTAATAATTCTTCAATTCATCAAACCCTCCGAATACCGATCATCATGTCCTGGTCCTTCTTCTGCATGTCTTATGAATCTTCCTTCGAGTCGATAAGCCCCTAATGCTCAGATTCCAAGGAAACAACTTCATTCACGAGTGTGCCTTAAAATTCACACGAAAATCATCTTCAAAGTTTGCCAATTTTTCTTGCTCATCATGTTGTTTCGTAAACTTTGATTTTTTTTCTCGTGAACATTAAAATATGCCTTGAACATATTTTTTTATTTTTTATTAATTTTTTTTTTTTTTTTTAAATATATACCCCTATAATCCCGATAACAGGCTCTATACCCAAATATACGAAACCGAATCGATTAAAGAGATAATAGAACTATAAAAGATAAGAAGTAATCGACGTTCAAGAGGTCGAAAAAGCTCTCCCAAAGGTTTATGAAATAGTGAGATAAACCGACTTCCCCCAATTGATTAGCAAATCAAATATTCATTAACATTTCAACATAATAACAATTACAAATCCTAATGGTCTATTTAATAATAACTTAGCTTGTTGACCTAAGATTACATAATAAAAGGAAACTACTAAATATTTGACCAAGAAAATATTAAAAAGGAAACTAATAAATAATTAAATAAGAAACAATAAATACGGGGTTCTTTATATTTTCACAGTACAAACTGAACACAATCCAGGTTTGTACTTAATACATAGTTACAAATATATACTTGAGATCCTTAGAAGCTTATGTTGGATAAAGATAGAGTTGCTGGCCGCTGAAAATAACGTGTCTGGATTATGACAGGTACACACCACATGAATAGCATGCGTACTTAGTACTGTTGCCATAGAAGTGATAAAATTCAAAACATTGACATACATCTGGCTAATACGTACATAGTGGGTTGTGGTCAACAAAGAAGGATCTCTATTTGGTATATGATCTGTTATATCCTTAGATCTTTTAATCGTGATAAGTGTGTGTTTAGCTTGATAATTTTGTGGTGATTATAATTCATTGTGTTTTTCTTAAGGAAAACCAAGATATATCCAGTAAACCTAACACATCCCAGCTCATACTTTGGTACTGCAGGTTGAGAGGTGGATGGAAAAGCTAGAGGAAGCAGAAGTAAAACGTAGAGTATCAATCAAGTTGGTTATTGCCATAACATCCTTGTCGGTATTTCTTTTTACATATCTGTAAATTTACTAACCCTTTTCGCGTAAGTATCATACTTGCATTTTGTGTTTAAAACCGTTCATTCTTGCAAAACAAGTGGATCCTTCATATCGACACGATGCTTCATTTCTTACGGGTCAAATTGGTCAAATAGTCGGAAGTCATCCAAAGTGTATTTAAAAGCATAAAAACCACGTACGTCACTATATTCACCGAAACCTATTTTGTTTGTCTGTGGATGGATTTAAAAAATGTTTAACAGGTCTTATGTATATATATCTAATATCTTTTTTAGTTTGGGTCAAAAAGACTATTGTTACAGTAATAATTCAAAACTTAAATTATGATTTAAGTTGTTGTATGGACTAAATCTAGACTTTGGTGACTTTTAACCTGCTCAACCCATTTGAATTGTGCCATTCTAGCTAAGAAAACTGTTGCTCGTTTGAGAATCTGCCATTTCTATTACATCAAGAAGTTCAGTAAAACGCTACCACTATATTTCAACAACTGTTGCACAGGTAAGTTGTTTTCATATATCTTTTGGATGTTCAGGGATAAATTTTATTATTTCATTAGTGACTTGTGGTGATTTAGATATTATGATAATAAACAACTTTCGGTAATTACGGTTTGACCAAAAAGTAGCTAATTTATGACACCATTAGCACCTAATAATAACTACTAATAGTATGTATTCCAAATATGAGGTGATCATGGACAATGGTCACAACCAGGTTATCTCGTTGACTTCTGAAAAACTCGTTCTCTATTCGAAAAATGAACCTTGAACGGTATACCTGTATGTTATAAAGATCACTGTCACTAATTGTATTTAATTTCCTTCGGTTTTTGTAGCCTGTTCATTAAAGAGTTGGAGGAATAACCTGCTCCTCAAGATTCCGACATCCACCAAGTCAAGGTACGAAATTAATACAATAAATATGTTTACAAAAAAATGTTTTTTTATGTACGGATCTGATCTTTTTAATGGAAGAAATTTTGGATGGCATTGAGTATGAATTGTTCAACGCACTGGACCTGTTTTATTATTAGATAAACTTGTTACATTTAGTCGGTGAGGTTTGAAAAGTTGAAGCTGATATCGTCTCAATTCGTGATAAAGAAATCCAGGGTTGCGAGTTTACTTGATAAACAAATTTCTTTCTTATGTAGACGAGTGGATCAGAAGTGGCGTTTATCCCTCTACTGAATGATGGTGATAATATCAGGCATCATACCTATTTTGATAGTCACTCAAGATGAAAGCCGTCACATATAAAATGATAACTATGACGTGCTTACGTTTGTTTCTGTAGGGATTTGGAATCTTTGCCTTCTCTTCACGGTAAGGTGCTTGCAGCTGCACTAGAGGCCGTGATTAACATTTCTCAAAATCAAAAGAAAAAGCAGGTTGAAACTCTGTAATTATGTCTTGTTCGCGACTAGAGGTGGTAATATTGACTGGTTAATTTGGCACAGGGTGTCCCCGGAGCACTTGCTACTTAAAGGATTTAGATCAGGAAAATCATATAACAGCATCAACTTTCATGAAGATTTTAAAATTTGGTTTTGGCAATCGGGACAGGATCTTACCCATTTCTGGATCCGCTTGAAAGTATTACACATGATCAGGAAGATGTAGAGCTCGATATAGGTAATCTGGCTATCTGTTTATACAGTTTATAAACTATACATCAGAATTTAAAAAAATTGCCGTATTTCTAGTGCGGGTTCTAACGGTTGGACGTTGAACTATTCTATAAACCATTAGCGTCTCTGAAGCTAATTGCTGAAGTTTATTTTGTTTAAGTATTTGAGCCACTAATATATATATCAATGCAGATGACATTGAAATCGATGAACCTGTATTAGTAGTGCCTATGTCATCACATACAAAATGAAAAGAGGAAATTGGTATGTTCGAAATAGTTCTTCAAGACTTCAACCCATGCTTTATATAAATAGTAATGGCGGGGTTAATTTTTTACATCTTATGCTGCAGGAAAGAGAACTGAGACAAAAGTTATTCAATGATGACAATGCTGAGATTAATTTACGGTCAAGCTCGTGAACAAGCTCTAGAGAGAGAATGGCAACAAAGGATGTCCGACATTAACTCGGTGTTGAAGAAGTTTACTCATTCATGCCCTCCGCCTTAGTTGGATAACGTCATACTACCATTTTTAATTTTTGGATTAAATACTCTGTTTCATCTTGAATGTTTTGAATTCTTCATATTTCATTTTGATTTGACTACAATTTTTGTGATCTGAATGTTAAATGTCTGCAATCAATCTATTTAATTTTGAATTACCCATTTCATTTATTAGCTCTTTTTAGTTATTTTAGATACTAGTTTGCATAAATGTGAGCTTTAATGAAGAAACCCATTTGTATTTTTCTGATAGAACTTTGACTGTTTACTGACTACCTTTTCCGACGGATCTCCAACAGAAATATTGCCGACGGACTTCCGACGAGCAGATTACTGACAGAATTCCGACTGATAGAATTGTAGTGAGATCTTTTGCAATGCCCACATAGACTTTGGTTTCGGTAAACATAAACATAAACATTTTCAATAATTATAAACCTATTCTTAAATCTACCATGGTGGATGGTCTAAACTTTATTTATTTTTATTTTTTTTCTATTTTGATATTTCCTTGTTTCTGTTTTTATTTTTAAACACAGTGGCTCAACTTGTCATCACCCCACGTTGATATTTTTATATTTATTTTGATATTTTTAAACAAAGTGGCTCAACTTGTCTATCATTCCATACATCATCAATCTATTTTGATATTTTTAAACAAAGTGGCTCAACTTGTCATCACCCCACGTTGATTTGATATCATAAGATATTCCACACCACACCTAATCAACCTTCAAAACACACACACAAACGCGTGGTTAACATCACCAAAACCAAAAATGACAGATCAAGTACAACAACTAGAAGAAGTGATCCTGCTAGATTTCTGGGCTAGCATGTTTGGTATGAGGGTCAGAATAGCTCTAGCTGAAAAGGGTATACCTTATGAATATAAAGAACAAGATTTAAGGAACAAAAGCCAGCTTTTGTTGGACATGAACCCGGTTTACAAGAAAATCCCGGTTCTTGTACATAATAGTAAACCGGTTTGTGAGTCTAATACCATTGTTGAATATATTGATGATGTATGGAATGATAGAGCTCCTTTGTTTTCTGATGATGCTTATGATAAAGCACGTGGGAGGTTTTGGGCTAATTTCATTGACACCAAGGTAACTTTGTTTAGCAAGTTTCAAGTAGATTACCTATTTGCTCAAGAATTTCACAAACAAAAAACGTACATTTCATTAAGAAAATGGGGAACTAATCTTGGGAACTAGGGTGATTTTGGTAGTGATTGTATCATTTCTCTGATTGTATATATTTTGGACATGTTGACGTTGATAAATGATTGTGTCCTATTTTGTTCGGTGGCGGAGCCAGGATCTTGGTATATAGGGGGCAAAATTTTTTTCTCCGAAAATAGCTTAAAAAATCGCAGCTTTTTAGCACTTTTTAACAGCTTTTAGTAGCGTTTTAGCAGTTTTTAACAACTTTTTCGCAGCTTTTAGCGAATTTTTAGCATCTTTTAGCAGCTTTTCAACAACTTTTTGATATTTAAGTAGTCTTATCGGGGGCAATTTGAGATTTGGGATGGGGGCAAGCTAAAAATAAGGCCATAAAAATACAATTTTTGCACTAATTTTTTTTTCCGCCAGTTTATCGGGGCAGCGGCCCCCCTATCTAACACATCCCTCCGCCCCTGATTTTGTTTGACCAAGTTGGTGTTTGTGAATATAGAGTTGGTCACCAACCATTTTATTTTTCAATGCTTAGAGAGTTAGGGCCTCTTTGGTTCGCGGAATCTTAAGGATTCTGATGGAATTGGAATCTAATTCCATTCCATAACGTATTTGGTTGGCAGATTTCAAAATCTCAATTCATTCCTTAATGTGTTTGGTTGGCAAATGGAATGGAAAGAAATTTTCAATCTCATATATATGGAATTCAACATTCTATGACAAAATGAGAGGATTATTTACAATTTCATAGAATTCAGATTATTCTTGTCATTGTTATTATTATTATTATTATTTTATATTTATTAGTTATTATTTATTTAAATCTAAATATAATTTAAATTTTTCTTAATAAAATTATAAAATTATATTTTATAAAAATAATGTTTATTAGAATAACATTAAATAAAATAGTATATATATATATATATATATATATATATATATATATATATATATATATAATATACTTATGATATATATATTTATAGGGAAAGGATCAAGTGAGAAGAAAAAGTATTAATGAGAAGATATGAAGGATTTCATAGCGACACAATTTTAAATAGGAAGGAGAACTTTTAAGGGGAGATGAATGCATTTTTGTAGGTGCATATTGAGAATGTGTGGTTGCAATTTTTTAATTCATAAGATTCAATTTGATAGAAAACTCTCAAATGATGTGATTCTTTTATTATATAAAAGATTAGTAAATAAATTATTATTATTATTATTATTATTATTTTATATTTAATAATTATTATTTATTTAAATCTAAATATAATTTAAATTTTTATAGCTTACTTTTTATTTTGTACCTTAATAAAATTTAAAAAATACAATTACATATTATATAAAAACACTATTTATTTAATATATTAGTTTATACAATATTATTTAAAAATTTATTATTATTATTTTATAAGTAATTTAATTATTAAATAATATATAATTTATTAATTTTAAACTAAAATTAAATTTTATATATTTTAATATAATTTGTTTTTTCTCATTTCATTTTATTCCAACCAAATATGCGCTAGTTTTTGCAAATTCCAATTCCTTCAGATTCCAAATCCTAAGGATTCCGATTTCTAACATTCCATTCCTTCACATTCTAATTCCATTAAACAGATTCCAATTCCGTCAAAAATATTCTGCGAACCAAACGGGCCCTTAGTTGGAGTGCACTGATAACACTTATCGGCAGTGCCACATTAGCAACCCTCCTATAACACTCTCCTAAGTGCATTTCCAATTTTGTCATTAAAAGTGCTTTTCGCACTATTTTAGTTCTAAAAGGTGTCAAAAACCCTCTCCCACTATACGTGTCACTAAATTAGTGCTAAATATAGTCAGGGGCGGAGTCAGAAATTCAAGTTAAGGGGGCCGGATTTTTTATTTCGTTTTGCCACATCGCAACATCAACTTTTGCATTTGAACGGCGTAGAATATCTTATAATGGACCGGGTCATGTATAATCTAACACAAGTTTATTAATGCGAAACAATAACCATATATGGTGTATGTTCGAGAATTGTTAAATTCTTGCATGTGAATCTACGGAGATTGAATACTTGCAAATAAATTTGTCCCCTTACTAGTATGTAGTAGGAAAAGAGCATTAGTATATAAGTGCACTTCTAAAGATGTGTCTTCATTCTAAGGATAAGCTGGTGTGGTCTTGGAAGCCCATCCAGGTCTGGCTTCCCTTCCATTATAAGCTGAGGTAAGTTTTAGAGTGGATTTTGAATAACAACAAGCTCAGTTAAGCTTTGAGAGCTTAACTGAGTTTACAACTAGCTTATTAGTGAATTTAAGAGCTTATTTAGTTTATATGAGTAAAAGAAAGCTTATTAAACCATAATTCATTTAAAGGTAAATCATGAGTAAACTTGAACAATAATGAAAACTAAATTTTATTAATAATAGAAACTGAGTACAAGCTATTGAAAAAGAGAGTTACATTGATTTGAAAAGCAATAAGCTAAAAGACAATACAATAAGCTGAATTAAAATAAGCTAAATTACACTAAAATTATACTACTCCTAGATAACGTATGTGAGTGAGGTTGAGGCTTCTTTTATAGGCCAAGAGAGAAGCTTCTAGGTCCTTTAGTCTTTCCCTGGCAGCTTTAATCCTCTACACGCTCCCTTTGATCTCATCCATCCATTCATAACTAACTCTGAATCAAATGATCACGTCCCTTGATTTGAGTGCACGTCACATCTTCCAATCATATTTGTTAGGATCGCCAGCGTGTTAATTTTTAGTCAGACGTGTTAGACAGAGCTTCTAGAAAGGTTAATTGCAACTTAAGTGGGGTTAATTGGGTGTACGAGTTGTGCAGGGTAAATTTAGGGATGGAGGTGAACAGTAAAACTGTTTTTCCCGCCCCCCTTTCTTTATCATTTCGTTTGACCCGGATGTTTGACTTGGGCTCGTTTTTATAATAAAAGGAATTGGGCCATTGGTATTATTCTTGGGCTTGGGTAAATGAAAAGGGTTTTGGTTAATATAAAACTTAACAACCGTTAGTCTTTTAATGTAAAAGGACTAACGGTGGTATTGATTTAGGGACTTATGGTGAAAATGATTTAACATTAAGGGCTTTTTGGTAATTTCAAGGGTTTTGTCATCTTGTGAGTTGACCAATGTTGACTTTTTGTTGACTTTTATTGACCTTTGTTGACAAACATCCGGCTCTTGTGTACTCGTTCCGTCTCGTGTTCATTTTTGTCCGGTTTTTGCTATTTTCTTGTGATTTTTGCAATATCCGTACCTACACATCACAAAAGACAAAATTCACAATATACAAGCATAATATGCATTATTTTATCTTTTTATGATCATTTTTGGTATAAAACGGATATGTGATTTCTCACATATCAAAATTCCCCAAACTAAATGATTGCCGTGTCCTCACGCAATGTTATATGCCATAAAACCAAATACTCCAAAACCTCCCCAAACTAATCCTTTGAAAAGTAGCAAAGTCTTTTTGTGGGAAAGTTAAGAAATCACAAGTTTTAAAACACCCATTTTTACCATTTTTCAAAACTTTTCCATTTTTATGATTTTCATTATTTCCAACTTACAACTTATTCATGTGTGACATAATGTATTGCTTTTATTATTGATTGATAACTTTTAGGATCACGAAACAAAAAGCACAAAAAGTGTCCAAATGGATAAATTCAGCATCCCCGACTTTCACCTCTCCAAGCCAAGCTTAAAAACAAGATCATTGTAGAATACAAGTTATGATGCTAACACTACTTATAAAAGTTAATTGTGTATTACTTTTCCTCCCTTATTCCTAATTTTGTATCTTAAGATTTTATTTAAGTCATATACTCGAAGGCTCTTTAAGACTTTATTTCGATACTTATTAATTCCAAAAATAAAGTGTAACGGTTAAAAACACAATAAGTAGTTCCTATCCCTTTTCAAAAGATCAAATGTCATCAAGATTAAAGTCCACATCGAGGCGATCAAAATTTGGCTTTTATTAGGTTACTTAAGCGTAGCACCATTCATGTCATATACCCCAAGGCTCTTTAAGACATAAATGGACCAATCTTATTTGCACCATATACCCTAAGGCTCTTTAAGGAATGAATAAGGCTATAATTTCACCTATTAAATTCTACTTACCCTATATACCCTAAGGCTCTTTAAGGGATAAGAAAAATATTTATTAATGTGATACATATAGTATACCAAATTAAGTATTCCTGATGTATACTCATCTTGATTACAAAGGAACTAAAGAAAACTTCCATTAACTAATTATTAACCAAAAAACCGCACAACTCTATTTATTGAACAATTATATAAAGGTGAAACAAGCTAATGGGAGAAAAAGCCACAATTAACACTTATAATCCTTAAAGAAATCCAACTATTCTATGTTTAGCATCAAAACTTATACTCTACTCTATCATCTCTTGTTCTTCATAATTTAAAATTTCTAATAAAGAAACTCGTGAATGCTTAGCCTAATAAATCGATCTTTGCATATTTAAAATCAATAATGGGAACTTGCAAAATCTTGACTTTTTTAAGCTAGACTTGCGTTTTATAGGCTCATTGTATAAAATATTAGCAAATTTCAATTTATTTAAAGTTAAGGAGAAAGTTAAGATATAAAATCGGTCGGGCAAAATTTATTTATGTTCTCACCAACGAAAAGCCTACATTCGTGTCAAAACACTTACTCTTTTTTCATCCATTATTTTTTATTTTTCATCACTTTTAAAAAAAAATTAAAACTTTACATATATAAAATTTTAAAATTTTCGCGGGAAAACAGGGTACGTGAGAACAACGAGCAAAAGTAGGTAAGATCATATCGAAGATATACCACCCCATAC